>JABUQX010085268.1:15000-34771 GCA_015478945.1 Trachelipus rathkii
TAATTTTACTGTATGACCTTCATCTTAAATATATAAAACCAATCTTGTGCATTACTCTTTATAATACTAAAGCTTATCAGGCTATTAATGCATTTCTCTCACTTATAAATATTCTTGCTAGTATGTAAACTTTAACCGATGTGTGAATTTATTATATCCAAAAGTAAATTAATATAAGAAATAGCTCTTATGAGAAGTTTACAGATATGTAGAGGGTAAAAAGGATTAAAGCGTGCTGCTTATATTCATATACACCAGTATATACTACTATTAAAGTGAATAAAAGTTTTATTATTATTAGGAACTAATATACCAAAGCACAGCAAATATTAGCTTGAAAATTACGAAAATTTTTGTAATTAAAGTAAAAGATTTCAAAGCTCAATTGCTCAACTTCATAGATCATAGTTAAATCTTTTATTTGTTGAGATAACTTATGGTTGAAAGGAGAAATCTAACACTTATTGATTACTATTAAATAGGTGGAGTGTTCGCCACCTCTCGCCACCACAGCTAAGTTTTCCCAGACTCGCATTTTATGAATCTCTTATGAGCGATTCATCATTATTTCCTTACTTGAGCAGATAGCACACTTTGGTATCTACAACTTAGAAAATTGTTTACATTTAAAGTCCCTGGTATAAAATCAATTTATATGAGTATTGAAGATTGAACAATAGTGGTTCCCAGCATTGATAACTGTGGGACACCGCTCTCACTATTTCCATGGATGACAAATTGACTAATAGTAAATAGCACAATGTTTATCATTTCATAAACACTCTTATAATACCAACCCATGCACACCACTCCAACCTAAACACAATTATATAAACTTTTTGCCATCAGCCATGTGTGAGGAACCTTACCTCAAGGCTTTGGTTTTTCCAAATTTATGTTGAGAATCACATTTTAGATCTCCTTGGTGCAGGTGGCCAAGATCCAGATAATGATATTTTCACAATAGCAACTTTTCATATATAAATTTTAGTCTGACATGTTATCCTACCCACTTTTTTTAAAACAATCGATGGGAGTTGAACATACACAGATATACTATAATTTAGAGCGCAAGAATAATTTTATCTAATATGACCTATTCAGTAACTTTTTCCAAAACACTTTTACAAGCAGAGATTGTGTTAAGCTAAACTGACTAATAATGTTCCCAGAATCTTCTTACATAACCTTATCTAATATAATAAGCATAACATTGCTGTTTTCCGCAGTCCTTTGGTACCTCACCAAGATGTTATAGATTTGTTTAAAATACCCAAATACAGTTTGCCTATTGCATGACTGCCCTGAGCTACTCACACTCCTGTGCGAGGCAATGGAGCCTGAGGAGGCAAACAAGGGCCAAGTCACCACAGTTGCCACTTTGTCAAGTAAGCTTGGGGAATTTGTTAGAACTATATACCGGAATATACACTAATTATTATAACCATAACTTAATATGTAACAGAATAAACAAATGAGATATATATAGATATTAAAGTAAATCCAACACCTATATAAATATAAATCATACTTTCTTTTGTCCCAGATAATAAAAATAATATAATATATAAGACACAAAGATTATTATTATTATAAGTAATGATATAATTATTTACTATATATACTATATAATAACTACATCATATATAAAATAATAAATAGCTATACTAATAATATATAAATATTATGCTATCATTTCATAATATATTACTATATCACCCATAACTATATATAATTATATATATATATATATTATATTATATATATATAGTATATTTAGTTTATAATAGTTATTTATTTAATTTATATATTGAGAATAGATATAAAAGGCTTATGGATATAAACTAATTGTAGAGATGGCTCAGCCGGAGAGATAAATTGTTGGACCGAGAAGGGACCGGAAGAATGAAAATATAAATTAATAATCACGGCCGCGCACGCACAGGAGGAAGAGATCTCGCGGCCAGAGAAAATAGCAACAATTTTTTGCTAGGTTATAGGGATAGCAGCTACCTTACTTAAATAGTTTAGTATATAGGGTATATACATCACCCCCCGTTATACTCATAGGGTCCCCTCATTAATCTATATATACTATATCACTTAGCTCAATAATATATATTATTGAGTATCATTTATATTATTTTATATGGCTAGGCGTGAAATTAGGTATTTCCTAAGCCACCCCTACTACTACCTCCATATATATATAATAATACATTTCCAACACTATTTTTGAAAATCTTCAATTTAAATGTATCTAAATTTTTTTTCTCCAGAGTATTACAAGCACTGTAATTCACACTTTGCCTTCACTGGTATATTATGTCTCTCTTGTGCTCGGCGCACTCTCTTCACGCTTACAAGCTAAGCTGAGAAAGGGTGAACGGGATAAAGTAAAGCTGAAGGAATAGATCTCTAAATTGTTAGTGCAAGACTAATCCTGTAGTTAATGATCATTTAACTAAACATTTATATTAGGAAACCAAAGTTAAATGGTTTCATTAAAATAATTATATGCACATAAACCCTATTACTGAGCGATTTCATCAGTGCTAAACACAAAAACCAATAAAACCATACATATATCGTAAGATTAAAACGAAATAGCTGTAATCTCTCAACGAGTATAAGGACACAGGTGGACGACGAGAGAAGAAAAACAGTGCACTCTCAAAGAGGGCACAGTCAAAGAATCGTTATCATCCCCACGATAGAATTGCACAAGTGAACAATAAATCATCGAGACATAACTCTTACCCATGCTAATTAAAAAAAATTATTTCTCAGCCTACACTCGTGTGAGTATTTGAAACAAGGGGATTGTGGCAAAAATTAATTTGTGGGGTGATGTTTATATTGTGGTGATTTCTTTTTAATTTAACAAAAATAATTTGTGATGATTTTTTTGTGATTTAATGTAATATAAGGATATTTATCTATAGGAGTTTTGGTGTAGGATTGTAGCACAATCGTCACACGAAATAATAATTTAAATGGCAAGTTACGAAATTATATAATCGTCGTGACGTTACGATTTTGAAATAGAAAAAGATTCAGAAAAAAAAATGAGACAAAAAAATTAAAAATCACATAATATATAACACATTTTTTTTTATTCAATTAAAATTAAAAAAAAATGTGTGGTGCAACTTTGAGCCATCTGGAGTTTTCACTTTGAAATACCTGAGAAATACATAAGTGATTTTGGGACATATATGATATGAATAAAGCTACTATGAGACATCTCCCTATCAAATTATTTGGAAATGATTGCTGTTGACCCAATTGTCATTTCTTGTGAAGTACACTTGCGCTCGTTTAAAGAGTATTAAATAAATTCACGTAATCGCTCCACATAATAACTTAAATCTCCATCTAGGGAGGTGTCTTTGCAAGATGAGGAATTATTATCACTAAACAGTGAATATATATGAGGGTTTAAGAATCAAATAGTCTACTTTCTAGTTACTGAAAGAAAATTCAAGACAATATTATTTGGGAGAGAGTTAGTGAGTGTTTGAAGAAAGATAAAATGAAAAGTAGCAAATGAAATTAATAATAATGGTTAAGTTGGGGCGGTGATAACTAGGGAATGAGCAGACGGTTATCACTAAACAAATTTAGTAAGTTGTGTGTTGAGTGTGTGTCGGTCAGTTTCAGCACGCAAAATATAATGTCATAAAAAAAGTTTAGAGAAATTATCATTTCGCTAACATTTAAAAAAACAGAAATATTTCATGGCTGTCCTAACAGATAAATGCACCAAACATTATCACAAAATGATATGACGCACGCGTGACCAGTGAACTCCTTACTTATCACTGAGACAAATTATATTCACTTTCCTCTACAGCTAGGATAGGAGATAATATACATCGATGCTTATTTTCCTCCCCAAATAAATTAAATGATTTAACTTCGACTTAGTCGTACGGAAAACCTTCGTCACGAGCGCATTTTAGTCGAACTCACCAATAATTTTGTGCTACAATAAGTTTCTAAAAACTTGAAATATGCAATATATAATCTCAAAAAATTTGCCAATTACACAAGCTTATCCAAGATGTGGAAAACACTGATCCGGAACTCATCATAAGTGTAATATAGAGCTTGTCTGCAAAAGGTAGTCATACGCAGCAAATACTATAATATTGCAATATACCTATCATACCTGTGTTCAAATTCGACTACAAACAATCTAGAAATCATAAATAAAATAGTTTAAATCACTTGGGAAACCTATGTTGAAGAATAATAGGTCTCAACGAATTGCTATCTAAGAGCAGTGTTGAAAGAATTACTAACTAAGAGCGAGTGATCGAATGCTTGGATAGAGGTTTAATCTTTTGTAATACCGTGACAGATATAATAGCATATGGAAATGAGATTTAGATAAAGAAAGAGTTGGAGAAGGAATGACACGGTCTGTAAACGTGAATAGAATCACGAGTGATACCTTTCCTCACAATTGCTGTTTACTTTGAACGTATTTAGAGTGGTATCCATTGGAAGAGAGATAAACTTATGATAGCCTCTGCAAACAATTAACTAGATCCACAAAAATAACAAAATTTGTGTCATTTATATTAATGATCAATAAATTAGAAAATATATTATTTTGTCTCATATAGAAGCGACACCGCCTACCACCACCCTTTTTAATTTTAAAACTCCTTAACAGAGATAAATTTTATTTTACATTAAGTTCAGATTCTGTGATGTGAATAAAAAAGTTATGATAACAAATATTGATCAAGCTAACCCTACACATAACAGAGATTACACAATGAAGAATCTGAAATGAAACGGCAGATTTATTGTGACGCAAGAGATTACACATATTCAATAATTTGCTGGCAGAGTACTTGAAGTGGAACGATGGAGGGAAAGCGGGGAGAAAATATCGAGTTCTTAAAGAAAAAACAGAATAGA
This sequence comes from Trachelipus rathkii, assembly GCA_015478945.1. NCBI lineage: Eukaryota > Metazoa > Arthropoda > Malacostraca > Isopoda > Trachelipodidae > Trachelipus > Trachelipus rathkii. Next base: position 19,936 of record JABUQX010085268.1, read on the forward strand.
AGTTTAAATATTTCAGATTATAATTTCAAACTCCAAGTTGGAACTGTGGAGTGGCACAGGTAGAAAAAAAAGTTAAATGTCTAGAAGAGTGGAGCAAGCAGCAAAGTGAGAAGAAAAACACAAACATAAAATTTAGGAAAAAATTACTAATTAAAAGAGCCTCGTAGATAAGAATCGATGATGATTAGCAGCACTAACTTATGGAACGAAAGTTTCGGATTCTGATTCATCTGTTTATGGTGTGAAAGGAGATCAGAAGTTAAAAGGCGTCGTGTATCCTGATTTGCATCTATTGAATAGCTGAGAATATCTCTAACTGAATATATAAATTTCAAGTGATATTTAGCGAGAGAATGTTTAGCGAAGCAGTAAATATGTTGAAAATTAAAAGGAATTGTCTTCTCTCTTTTGTCTATACCCCCCCTCCTAAATTTTTTCTTCATCAATAATTTATTTATAATTTTGATTTTAAATTATTTAGAAAGAATGGTTTTAACCAAAATATCAAACAAATGATTTATACTTTTCCTTTCACAGACTTTGTGTTTAACAAATTAATTTAAATTTTCTCTCCAAAAACGTTCTTTATTTTGTGATAGCTCTATATTAATTTATCGAGATAACAGCTGGTTACCATAGCACTTTATAAAAATAATAGTTCTATACTATATACCCTATACCTCATAACTACTATTATATATATTTTTTATATATATGTATATATTAGCTCACTATCGTTATATATTATATTCAGGGTAATATAAGAAGTGATATTATATCCTTCTTGCCTCCCAAACGTAAATATATTATTCCTTACTTATTAGAATATATAAAATAAATAATATATATATTGATGAGCAAAGTATAATGATTGGATTAAGGTGAAAACAATTAACATAGTTTCTTATGTTAAGTTTATTTAAAGTAAGAACAAAAATTTTAATAATTTTATAGATATTGACATATTAGTTACACAAAAGTTTGCATTGTTTTACCGAATCCGTTTAGGTCCAAGATTTTAAAAATATGTTTAAAGTTTTTTTTTATCATTTTTCATTTACTTTATTTCTGTTATTAGCGATTCTCTCAAAGCTAGAATTTCCTTATATAAAAGTAGATATTTTATGTTAGAGGGTTGTAATTATTTTGGGATATCAATAGCCTGTTTCAAACTGTTCATATCAAAAAGTAGAGTGTAGTCAATTTATAGTAAAATCGCGTGTCATATAGACAAGGTCTCATATCTTTATAATACTCTGGATTATAATTTATTAATCATTAGGTGTGAGATTAGTTTATACCTATTATATTATTGACGTGACAACACTAAAAATATTTTACACTAATTTTTTTAAAACTTTTTACGTATAACACCTTTTCTGTTCCTAATGTTTTTACTTGCATTAAGAGGTATGTGATACCGTATCTTTCGTAAACGTAAACTACTTTTTTTATTTTCAAAACTTTATCTTTTTAAAATATAGGGTCTCCGCGAAGCAAAGCGCAGAACTCACGTATAAAACCTCGCATGCCAGGGAAGTCCGAGATTTGTCTTTAAAAGAGCTGAACTCCGCCAAGCCGGAGCGTGAATACTTGCGAGAATTTTCCGTGTCATCCCTAATTCATATATATATATTGCCCCCAATATATATTAATACATAATTACACAGTTACAAAAATATTTATATTTTAAATCTTATAACTATATATAGATTCTATTTTTAATATACGGAGAATTAATAATATATAATAATGTATATATTTATACATACTCTATATATTATTATATTTAATAATATAGTAGTTCTATATCATACTCAATGAGTATACACTAAGGTGACCCATCAGGACTTAACAGTCTTAATTCAAATAATTTATATTAAGTTTTATTTCATATTTTATACAATGGCGTATCCAGAATTTTTTTTCGGGGGGGCCGCAAGACAAAAATCGTTTCTTACTATAATAGTAGTTAATTAAGTAATATAAACAACGCCTACATATAATTTATTGAGTGGCCCCTACTCACCTATTTTTTATAACAATATTCTAGGGCCCTTCACCTACTACTATCACCTCACGGATAATATAATATAATAATATTTAAAATAAATGATGTAGTATAGGGCCAGACTAATAATAAATATAACCGTACTATATAATAGGGCCCCAGATGGTAGAAAATTTATAATTATAGAATAAAATAATGAAAAAGGGGTTATAAATATAATCAAAATAATTTATAAATAAGTAATAAGTATTATAATTATTAATATAAATAGGGTTATTACTTTCATTTCCATATGACCAAATCATTCTAATATACTCAAGAAAAAAAATGGTGAATAATTTATATAAAAGTTATACTAATAATCACTTATAACTTTAATTGCTCCTCAGAGAGATTTTAGGTTTACATCGAGCCGGAACATGAAAGTAAGTGTGAGCAAAGTCCTGATGATAGTATCTCTTCAGTTTTTATTTTCAATATTATCAATGTTTATGTAAATAAAAGGAGGAGGAACAGAGATCAACGAGAGCTTTAAGTGGTCTTTCATGCTCCAATAATATTTGTCAGTAGAGTATTCTTTCAGGAGAATTTTCATTAATGGTGATTAAGCTGTCTCTTGTCTATTCCAGGATTTTACATGGGTTAAAATTGCTCAGGGTAATATGCAAACATCGATTGCTGAGAGAGTATTTTGGAGAAGTGTGATAGACAATGCGAACAATCGCACTGAGCTTGGGTGCGAATACTCTTTTTTGCTGTGTGTTTTGGACGACGGCTGTGTTGCTTGTGTATCCTATTTTTTGCAAGCGTTCTCTAATGAAGATCCTCTCCAATTCACTGATTTTACTATAATATTCTTCAATATATATCTTAGTGGCTTTTCGTAGATCTCTTGTGAAATGTTTCACAATTATTTTATTTTCCTCATCATCCTACCGCTACAGTTAAACCATGCCTCTCTGGTATCGACGAAGGATTGCATATGGGAAGAGAATAATAAATTTTCTTTTTATGAATATCTTAAGAGAAAACCATCTCTTCTCTGACTTAATCGCGTGATATTCAAATCATAACAAAATCTTATAACATATATGTGCAATTTGTTTGACTATTCCCAAAACTCTCGTCGGTGTTGGAAAAGAAGAGAAATGTTCTTGTTTTTATCTGTATCAATTTATCTCTTGATGGGCATCAAAGTAATTAAGTACTTTAAAACTAAAAGGAACTTACGCAACAATATTCCCGTATTCTGACTTTGCAGACGAGATTTTATATAAATTAATTTAACCTCTGAAACTTTATATGTGTAACAAGATTATTGATGTCTGTAAAGAGTTTTTTTGTAGTGTGCTTTTAAATAAAAACTTGGGGGTGGTGGGGAGAGAATGGCACACTACCTTTCTGGCCCCCCCTTAACACTAATATACGAGCCACTGGGTGAATAAATCACTACTAATGTTATTATATATATATATAATTTATTATGGTAGTTAATTGAAGATAATAGTAATTATTATAAAATTACTTCGTGAGTTATAAGTGAGTAAGTTTTATAGTTTAATATAAGGTTAATCTAAAATAATAAAAATAATAGGGAAAGAAATTTTCATGTATTTTTATTATTATATCTCATTATGTTAGTAGAAACCAAAGTATTAATGCATCATAGTATAGATACGGTATAAAAATAATATATTATTTTATTGATTAATATAAGTAGTATAAGAAAGAACACCGATACCATACTTTACCATTTTTTGTATATTTTCAAATATAGTTATATATTATTAGTATAATATATTTAATAAATCACCAACCATAATAATGAAACATCGAATAAGGTTTATATTAGTAGGTATAAAATAAAGAATAATATTATCCTATACCCGTAAGAAAAATATTCTTACGAGGTAACTGTGTTATAATTATATATTTTATATTAATAAAAGATATATATAATATAAATATGATATTTTTTTTATTATTATCTATATTATATCTAATATATAATAATACATATATGGGGAGCGTCACAACACATGTAACTACTTCCACCCTAACCCTTAAAAACCTGTATAACTTAAACATTCTGTCCTGGTCCATAACAATCTATCAGTGTGCTGTAGGTGGTCCACCCGCTCTTGGGCGGTTCCTAACAGGTCGAGAAGTATTGGCTCGGAGGGCGTCGTAGATGCTGGGTCACCCCAGGAAAGAGAAGGGTTATAAATGTGTCCTGTGGATAATATTGTGACTATCTAGGTGACGTGGGGAGGTTAACATTGATTGTAGTTTGATTTATCTATATTTATATGATAAAAGAGACGTGTAGGGTGGTGGACGTGATCATGCTCTTGGGACGAGGTCAATTTTTGGCCCTCTTTCTTGTACAGTGTTTCTTCTATAAGGGGACATTTCTCTCGGGGAACGCGGGGAAGTTTTTTAGTAATTTTTTATTGGTTCTGGCGTTTGTAAGGTACGTTGTTAGGTTATTTGTGTTGTATGGTTTATATATCAAAATGATTGGAATTGTATGGTAGGCATGAACCTATTGGGGAGGGAGGGAATAATTTGTTGTAGATGATCCATTATAGAATTTAACTGGTGAGGAGGGTGTTTTAGTCTGTGTCAGGAGGGTTTGGAGAATATTTGGTGACATGGGTGGGTTGGATTTTGGCGTTTCTTCTGGTAGAATTGAGTCCCCATTCATCTCCAGGTGGGGTTGTCGATTTATGCGAGAGGGATGAACATTAAAAGGAATTGTAAGATTTGGAGGAGGATAGAGAGATAGGTTTTAGTGCATACCATGATAATAATTGCCCTAAGGCGCGCGTGCCTCTTTCTTCGTGTGACTTCTCGTACATAGTTAGATTTTTCTACCAGTGCAGGGAACCACCTGCTGCGGCGCCACAGCATAGTTTAATATTGTTTCTGCGGAGTTGTTTATAAGTTGTGGTAAGGGGTGTGTTATCCTATCCACTGGAAGTTCGCTGATGCGGAACAGCCGGCTTCCGCTCACCGGTGTTTCAGTTTCTGTTGCCTGCTCTCGATCCGAAGGTGGATTTGGTCGATGTGGGGGAGAACGTCATGTGTGTGTGTGATAGGTAAGTCCTAATATTTCTGGGGTTTTGTTTAGGCGAGGGGATATATATATACCAGTAAATATATATATATACTATATATATATATATTATCCCATGTAGTAGTCTTAATAATGAGACTATATATATAGTTTATTTTATATTATATATAATATATATATATATATATAATATATTTATATTTATTAGTGAGTGAGTGAGAAGTTGCAATATCATAGCCTACCCATACGGTAATTAGAAATATATATTTATATTATTTGTAGTTATATTTAATAGGTAAATAAGATATACTACAATAAATATGAAAGCTCACTAACTCAATATACTGGAGGCCTGTATTATAGTCATCATAATAAAAATTCCTTTATTTATTTGCTTATTATAAATTCAAATATCTTACCACGTACTATAATACCTAACCGTCAAACACTCGCTCATAAACCTCAACCAAAGCGCTCACTAACACGGCATCAATAACGCCACAACGACGTCTCACCTATAAAAATACACGCATAACCGTACAAGTACTTAATCAACAGAAGTCTATTAAAAGACGAAAATATTACATCTCTGTTCAACACATCCTTTAAAACCTGGAATGCCACGAATTACATACAAAATAGCTTGAACCACAAAAAGGATAATGGAGACATTCCATGGCGTCGGCTGCTATGAATTATAAACATACGGCAGGTATCTTAATCTCGATTTCATTAAGATACAAACAACACATCTTATTAGTAAATTAGTTTTAAATTATGAAAAAAAGCTCTACACAGAAGTGACGTTCTCTGTAAACTGATATATTAGTGATAGTAGCCAGAACATGAACTTGTTGGCGGCACAAATAACCAAACCTCACTCTAAGAATGCATGAGTGAAGAAAAGATAACACGGAATACTTCCTAATTAATATAATAGTCATTAGTATAATTTTTCTACGTGTAAAATAGAACACCGTCACTTTAATAAACTCTCTACTCACTCTTAAGAGATATTGCTATTAAAGAAATTATAAATGTTTACGTTTTGGAAGAAGAGATAACAAGGGCAAATTTTTAAGATCATTTACACATATTTAAAATTCCAACTTGCACTCCTTAAATTAAAAATATTATTTCCAATTTCATAAATTTATTCAATGTTAATCTTTTATATAAAAGAAACTTTAATTTGTTTATACAGGAGTTATTATGGTATACCGCCCACACTCTGAATTGAAAAAAATAGAATATTACTCACGCCTAACTTAAATCATAAAAGTCTTGAGTATCATATTCGTATCAGCACGAAAAAGTAAAATTATGTTTATTTGCTTTTTTCTTTCTCTACAACACCAAAGATCCATCACAAATATTGTATATATCTCTCCACTCAACACCACACTAATGATTTTAATATTTTATACAATATTTATAATTCCTCCTAACTAATCCAGTGAATTTCTGGCTGCTCTGTCCTATTCAAGGCAAAGATACTGAAGTAAGGCGTAATAAAAAACAAATAACTTATTTGGCGGAGAGCTTCTTTTTATAATAGTTTGCACAACACAATAAGTCTTTCGAGAAGATAATCACAATCATAAAGAAACGGACTCAATGAAATAATTCTTGAACGAAATAGATTAATTCACTCTTCTAGACAATTAACATTTGTACTTTGAGCACTGCGCTCTTTGATTTTTTTTCTCTATCACACTTATATGGTTTTATATATTTTTACACATTAAAAGGAGCTGCAACAGCGTTTTGACACATTTTGAACAATACCAATACCTGTGTAAATGCCTAATACCAATACACCACGCAAAATGGCCAAGTCACCCTATTTAATAAAATGAGGCACCACCAACATAGGCTCTACTAGTGAGTGCAATTGAGCACGAAAGACCACCATCTAACGGTTTTGCTATTTAAATTTTAATATAGCTCTTTAATTTGAGTTATTAAGGTTCTAGATTATTTAGTTGAGTAAATTAATAAAAAGTGAATTCGTAATGAGTGGTCAAAACATTAATACATCATATGGGATATCAAACAAACGCGAGTAACACTCGCGCTGTATTATTACAATGCATGTGAATGTAGTGAAGGTGGCTAGTCATGAAACGGTTTTATAAGGTTTTTCTTTTTCTGTAAGTATTTTGAATATCTTATTCTTTTTGCATATTTATATTAGTATATGTCAATTATTTAATTTATTTGAGGAGTGATATAAGTAATTAACCGACCACTTTACATAACTATAAATACAGGTGTATTAAATTCTTTTCAAATCATCAAATATTTAATTGCTTCTTACTCTATATATATGTTTTTGGGCTCAGATAATTCACATTGCGCTTTAACGTAGTGAGTAAGCCAAGGGAGATTTTGGAGGGATAGGGAGGGAGGGTAGGTTCATTTTTGAGTGTTTCGAAAAAGTTCCACCAAAATTTCATAAATTGAATTTTTTACTCTTTTGAGGAATTATTCCAAAATTCATCACTTCATAGACGCGTGAGAATTTATCCTCAGAAAAAATTACTATATTGCGTAAATTAATATACTCGTTGTTATATTGCATTATCCCTCCTCATATTCAAATTATGTGAGCCACAATTGGCGAACCGCGAGACATTACTGTTAATTACTCTTTAATTTTTCTTTACTGCTTCTAATTGATATTAACATATTCTGACTTACTAGTTATCCTTTTTGAATCATATACATTTTTATTCCTTTACTCTTTAGAAAAGTCTACTCATGAGTGATCGTTCTCTTATTATATATCTCACCCTCTTATAATAATATATATTATTTATTATATATATTGATGATTATTATATATATATATTATATATATATATTATATTATTATATTTAATTAATATTATATAATAAATATATACATTATATATATATTATATATATATAATTATATATATAATATATATATATATATAATATAATATAATTATATTAATATAAATATAATTATACTAATATTATATATATATAATATTAAATTAATAATATCAATTCCCACATAGTTTCTATCCTCAAATTCTCTCTTCACATCTTTACTGCAGCTTGATTTAATAATAAATCAAACCCACAAAATGAGAGCAAGAGTATAAATACAATAGAAAAGTAAATGATCATTAATAAATGAAATAAAATAAAAGCCTGTCATGATGAAGGTTTGACAACTTCATAAAGAGTAAGCAATAAGTGAAAATTCAGACTCAATGGTAAGAAAGGAGCATTGTAGTTTCTCTAAAAGGTGAATTCGAAATATTAAGTTGTTTCCAAATCGTTTTGTTAATTAAGTATATATAAACTTAAATTGTGTTATTATTTTTTATATAAAACTAAAAAGAGAATTTGCTTAATATAACTTAAAATTTATGGATTATTTTATTTAAGATAACAAATATAATAATAATATTAGAACATAATTAAATCTAATATGAATTCAATATTATCAAAGTAATTATTTTATATTTAATATGATAAAACTATTATTAATGTAAAAAATAACAAAGTAAGAATAAAAATAAGATTCATAAAGGGTTTGACAAGCCCTTTAATATTTTTTGTGTTAATCATTTTTCAGTTTTAATATTTGGTTTTGCTTTGCCTTTAACCACATTTAGATCATTCAGAGCATTTGTATCCATCATTTATATTTTATAGAATGAATAGCTGAATTATACTAAATGATATTTTTCATCTAAGCACCTTAGCACAAATTGATATTTCATGGCTAAAATTTCAATTATGCTCTAATCTCTAAAACATGCCTGAAATAAAAGGGGAAAGTTCATGAGTGACTTGACTCCTATGCTCATTCTTGCATGTAACTCTCCTGGTAGATCCGAAACACTCATTCTTCTTCTCTTTACAGATTCTCGTTTACAAATGTTCAAACCAAAATCGCGATTATAATTCCGGACATTGTTTAATGAAGGTAGGTGAGTCAACCTCATCCACTTACTCCCTATCATTCTAATAACACCAATTTATCACCTTGAACCACCTCATCATATTCTCTTATATTTTAAAATTTCTTTATCATATAAACCCTACTTTAGCCATTAAATTATTAAATTACAAATTGTGAAATTATATAAACCATGGATGTACTAACTCCCCACTTATTCAAACTACTGTCTGTCTAAATCTATATTAGTTAACTTTGCTTATTTTAATTAATTTAATAAATATTATAACCAAAAGGTGATTTAATCAATCTCTCACCAAATATTAAAGATTTAAACCGCTGTTATTTACAATTATAATAATATTAATAATTAATTCTAACTATCAAGTAATCTTTTAAAACAAGTTTATCTATCTTCCATTATTACACATTATATATTTCATTCACAATATATTTTCTTAACTTAAAGGAGTATACAATTCGATTAAATTTATTGATTAGAAAACATACATAGATTCAAAAATATGCCCAAATTTAAAGGAAATATTTAATAATTAACTTAATAAATAAGTTAAAAATATTATATATAAAGTATTTAAAAATTCTGACTCTAACATCTATATCACACACACACTTCATCTATTTTTACCACTTATTTTAACACCATAATTCCTCATTCCTCGATATCACTTACTAAATTTCTTTTTTTTTTAATATCCCATCTTTTATTTTTAAACTGATTTACTCATTCTATATAAATCAAAATGTTAACAGACGGAATTATACAAATGTGTGGGAGAAAAAGGAATTTACGACAGAAAAATAAGGCTTAGAAAAGAGGCTTAAAGCCCCTAGACTCGAGGGAAAGATGTTAACAATATAAGGTATAAACAAAATCTAATACAGATAATTAATGCAGATTCCAAATAACAATTTTAAAAATACATAAAAATATAATAATTATTATAATAATAATTTTAAAATAATAGCTTGATAATAAATAATATTGGTGATTTAGGCAGGGAGTGTTCAGTTGAATAAGCTTAAGAGGAATGAGGAATGTGGAGAACGAGCAGATAAAATCTATTGATATTTAATTAATAATTAGATAATTAATGGTATTATCAATTACCAGAATTCCACTATTAGTAACTGGAATTGATCATATGATTTAGAAGAAGATAATAAAATATTGACTATAATGTTCTAAATTAGAGTTGTTCGTCATGTTAGTGTGATGCTAGAATGATATGTAATATATATCGACATGAATAATAAAATCCCTAGAAATTTAATAGATAGATAAATAATATTATAAATAAATAATAAAATAAATAATATATATATAAAATGCAATATATGGTATAAAGTTGGATGAAATAATGGAATTGTAATATGCATTGACTATAATATAGATAAGAAGTATTAAGGATAAATATATAAAATAATAAAGGCATAATGCTAGATTATTACACTATTCTAGTCGCTAGGAGCGCAGTAAAGAGTAAATATCCATAGTTTAGTAGAGAGTATATAATTAAATTTAATTTATGATTAATATTAATAAGTAGATCCAAAGTTAACTATTGAGATTAGTCAGGGATTTTATGATATAGATGTAAGGGTATAGGTACTACTAACATTTAGTATTATATTGATGATAATGATTGTAATGTATATATATTTAATTATAAATATATATAGAAATCCGGCCTCACAATAGACTGCTGGCGTGCGACTTCGACACCTTTGATAAGTTATAGCAAGGTTTTAGCTGATATATCATATGTTTATCTCGTATAGAGGATTTCTTCGTTCCAGTATTAGGACCGTATTTTTATCACTTATTCTCGCACTAAGTAAATTTTATGAGCTAGATCTTGAGGATATTAATTAACTTAGAGCTTTGATCTGGTGTGTAATATACTTTACACCTTCGTTGTGATATAGTGATACAGCACTCTATTATTCTATACAGAGTCAGTGAAAATATTTTAACACTGTGATATATTTATTGTTGGTAATCTTGCGACAAACCTAGAATCCTTATGCGAGAGAAACTAATGTACAGTTTATTAGTATATTAAGTTTAGTCTCGTACATAGCAGCATAGAGTCTATAATATGGACCTAATCCAGACGCATTACTGTTTATATGCGACTATTATATTTATTGGGATAAGAGGTCGTGTGAGCATCATTAGAGTACATATTAATTAATTGATATATACAGTTTTGTCTTTAGGATGACGAGCTTATGAAATTACACGGGAACATGACGTTGCGTCAATTCTAGTGAAACAACATTCTATGGAAGGCACAAATGAAGGAGCTTTATGTTAAGTTAGTGCAAGAGAATATTGATAAATGAATGCTAAAGTAGAAGATAAGATCAATCTCGGTGAATTAGGCTGTGACAATGTTACCAAACATAGGTTGAATCGTCATAGAAAAGTTGTGATGATTATATATACTATAGTTATTAGAAAAAAGTAGTAAGAGCAGTCTATGGGTTGAATGAGTAAGTTAGAAGTTATATTACAAGCAGATGGGAGTTGAAGATCGGATATTATCTTTCTGCTAATCTTCACTGGAGCTTAATAAGAAGTTTGCAATATTACATGGTATTGATATATCATAAACTACTACCTGAGATGGAAAAAATTAAAAGCGTAAAACGTGTACATAGAAAATGTTATTATCACACTACTTAACCATTTAACTACATTAAAGGTAATTAGAAATAAATGATGGTAAATAGTTAATCATAGTATTTGGTAAAGAAGATAATATCTAGTGAATAATTTCCAGCGTCATTGTATGGGTGAATCATTAATTTATCAAGATGGAAAAAGTTCTTCCAAGTAAAGGGAAAAAAATAGCTAAGAGAGGAATTTATTTTGGGATTTTGGAGATAGCTTTAGATAGAGGTGTTTGGATATAGGTGATATTGACGTATGATATAATCGAGTTACACAGTGAGGGTAATATATTTATGCTATATATAAGATATATCTAAAGAATAATTTTAAATATATTTAAGTGGTAAATAATAGTTTGTAGTTTATTATTCTTTTTGCTGAGGCTTTGCTGTTATGCTGATAAAAAATATTGCATATGTTGATGATTAAGTAATATGATATGAGTCGACATGTGAGGCAAAAATATTCAATCTTTAATCATAATGAAGCAACAGTTCGTCACACCCTCCACAGGGATTGATTCAATAAATTATCAGCCATAGCTTTTACGTGCGTTCTAGTTAATGAGTATATGACCACAAAATTGATTAAAGTCGAATATTGATCGCGTAGGGTATAATATAAAAGTGTATTTAGCGTGTGCAGTATAATTTGTAGATATTTCGAAATATCTGTGTTCATTATTTGTTGGGATATGAGCTGTGAATTCGTTATATGTAGCTTTATATGGATCTCACGTTTATTGTCTCTTTGGCATTCTTAATATGTTCTTTGCCAAAGAGTAAAATTATGTGTTTTGGCTCCTGATGTATATTATTTTCTCGTGCTTAGTTGTAGAGTTATTATTTATAAATTACATCGATTGAAATGATTACTGATGAACAATAATCAATTATATCGGATGGTTGAGTATTATGGTTCGAATTTGAATAGTCGATCTCTGGAAGCTTGGCCTCCGCCCTCACCCAATATGAGTTTTTATTTAGAGGTGTATTAGTCTCCCCTATTCGAGAGTGATTGGGAGGCATGGGTTACAGTGTAATAGTCGTATCGGCTTTAAATTGTGTTTATCGTAATGGGTACTAGATTCGTGACTTAACTTATTATTGAGTGGGAATTAGTTTATATTGTGACCTAGTAGGTCTGTGTTAGGCGAAATACATCATTCTACATGTCGGATCTTTATTTTTTATCTTGAGAGGAAAAATATTGACTAACTTTATTCAGGCGGAGTGAATGCAGGGTACAGTGTGCGTCTTGTATGTGTGAGAGTTGACAACTTGAAGGCAGTCTATGATTGGTTGTGAATAAAACAGAGGTGCACTTTATGAAGTGGTAGAGGATGTTATGGGGATATCTGTTAATATTTTAATCATGTGAAATACATTTTATGATCTGAAAAAAATGAGAGAGTTATAGAATAAACAGATTGTACTTTATTTAAGAGGACAGAGTCTACTGTTGAGTGCAGTGATTAAGAAGAGTAAGAGTCTTCTCGGTGAAAGGCGAGAAATAATAATGGGGATAAAGAATTGGGCAAGTGTTAGAGATATATAGTGTTGGTGGTGGTTCTGAATGGAATCCAAAAGTATGTATTACGTATCCGTCGAAAATTTTTAAATTTATATGAATAAATGGAATCGCAAAGTGGTTGGATAATAATTTACTGGCAGCAGTTAAAGCAGGAATCTGTTTCTCATGTCTTAAGTTTTTATTTTGTAATAACTGGGGAGAGTGGGTTATGAGAGAATTCGAGGTGGAGGGTGGCAAAAGGGGAAGGTGTTAGAGTGGAGAATGGAAGAGCTTGGTAGGTGCCCTGCTTATTGTATGCTGATTTGATTTGGATATATTTTGTTGTGGGAAAATACTGAAGAAAAGTTTGAGGGTTTTGGGCAGGGTGAATGTTAAATGGATTGATTTGATAAAGTAATGTAGATAAGAGTAGGAACTATGGTAATTATATGTGTTTTTTAAGTGTTTTAAAAATAAAAGTTCTTCTCTCTTCTCTCCCTCTCTCTTTCTCCTTCTCTTCTCCCGTTCCTCCTCCTCCTCTTCCTCCCCCCTCTTCTTCTCCTTATTTTCCCACAAGGATTACAACAAACACACACAACACCAAAACAACACACATCAACACACATTCATCACAACCACGTTATGACTTTTTTCCCTCCAATAACCACTTCCCCCTCCCTGGAAAATTCCTCTCCCCTTATCCATTTTAGTGGTAATTCCTCCCTTCCTTCTTCTCCTCCTCTGTGAACTTTTCCATAGTCTGTCATTCTCCTCAGCCTAGGTTCCGGTGTTGTAACAGTCACTGTTCCTAGATGGCTCGAGTCCAACCTCTTGCCGCTTTTCATTCACTCAAGTCTCCCCTCCCGAGTTCTAAATATTTCTTCATGCGCATATATTTGCTTGCGTATGTAAAGTGGCACACAGATTGAACTTTGCTTCACCTGAAAACTGTAGGCTAGTGTTAATATTGTTCTTCTTTGTGTCAAGTGTTAGGACGTGTGGCATTTTGGTGCAAATATTGAATACCTTCGGTGAGATGTGAAGGGTAGTAAAGATCTTACAGTGCTGACTTGAGTGTTACGCATATGATGGGTTATGTTTTGTCCCTTTAAAACTTTTGTTAATTTATTATGAATGTTATTTAAAATATAGACAGTAAGAAGTTATATGACTCTCACAGCTAACCAAGTGTTCGCTATGTTTGTTTTATCCAATCGCTTTGAGGGGGATAAGTAGGCTCGTGAGACAGAAATTATATCTAAGTAACGGAATTCGAACCGGATTAGGGAGTTGTGTTAGTTATGAAGAAGGTCGTATTGAATGTTGCTCACGGACCAGACTCCACCAAGCGTAGAAAATAATTCTCCTTCCATTGATGTATGATTTTTTCTTCCATATTCGTGCAAGTATTTTCGATGATAGTTCGCCACTCTTTATGCCGCATGTATAATTCCTTCTCGTGAGCTGGTCGCTTTGGGAACACCAGACCTGGCTGAAAGTACCGAGATTAAAAGTGGATTGAGTTCAGTTAATTGCAAGTGATAGAAGAATTACTGTAGTTCTCGTGCTTAGCAGTGCCGGGTCGCTTCC
>JABUQX010085269.1:0-12500 GCA_015478945.1 Trachelipus rathkii
AGAGGTGGCACGTCACTTAAATTATATAATAATTTAATATATTATTAATATATATATATATATATTATAATATTATATAATATATGATATTATTATATTTAATAATATATTATATTAATATATTAATAATATATTTAATATATATTATATATATATATATATATTAATATATTATATATATATTTATAAATATATATAATTATATTAATTAAATATATTAATATATATATAATATATATATATATATATATATATATATCATATATATATATATATATATATATATATTATATAATATATATATTTATTATATATATAAATATATATATATTATATATATATATATATATATATATATATATATTATATTAATATATTAAATTATATATATAATATAGTATATATTTATATATATATTATATATATATTTATAATATATAATTATATATATATTATAGGTTCTAGTAATATCAATCATTCTTAACAGATTATAGTATGTTTAAACCATTGAAAAGTATAATAAATAAAAACTATGATAAACTAACGTATAAATAAAATCATTAGAATATATACATTTTTGGAAGTATACATATGCAGACATTGTATAATGAGATAGTATAAGAATAAATGAAGTAAAGAATAAATTATGAAATGAGTAGGTATAAAAAATACAAGATATAAGGATATGGTGGTCAATTAAATTGAAATGAAGAAATATTAAATAAAGTTTAGTAATATAAAAAAAATAGTAAATAATATATAATATATATTTCACTACTATATACTATTATATATAAATATTATATTAGTTATAGCATTAATGAACTCACTATTACTAATATTATCCTTAATAAATAATTCCGTTCGCTTTTATATTAAATAAGATACATAAGAATATATTTAAAAATTAAACCCTTTTAAATTCTTTGCTTTGAGAATTTTCTTTAATTTTCGCTCTCGACGCACAAATTTTTTCGATAACTATCCAAAGTACACATTTTATATAGTTACAAATTCTCGTTACTATTCTTAATTACTAAACAATTATTTTGACATTATTTTATAAATGCGTTGCGAAATTTATTTCACACATATGCATATATTTTCGCGCAGAAATAACTTTGAATTATTATTTAGAGATAATTTTGAACTATATTACGTAACACATCGATACTTAGTAAATGCATTTTCGACAGGCTGCTCAAAGGCAAATTCTCAAAACCTGTCTGTGTGTTTTTTTTTCAATGAATTACACATTAGCAGCGAAATATTTTTTTTTCTTTCTTTGCGATTCTGTATTTCTTAACTTCAAGTTTTGAAATTTATTGTCAGTCCTAGAATTTAGATATTTGAGAGAAATTAAATTTGCTTTTTAATGGAAGAAAATTTAACGCTAAAACTATATGCAAAATTTTAAGTTTTTAATTTAATTTTTTTTTTTTTGGCCATGTGAGTGTGAAAAGGTTTATTTTTTATGCGTATCACTGTCTATACTAACTTTTGTAAAGCTGCGATAATATATTTTTTTGGTTATTTATTAAACTTAATAATTATAATTTTTTTTTAGTTCTTGCATTACAATGTACCCTAAATTCAAAATATATTAAGTTTTTATTAGAAATAAGTGTTTTTTTTAAGATACAGGGGGCACCTAATCTGGAGAATTGTCGTACTTTTCTAGATATTTAATTTATGAAAATATATATATATTATAAATAATATTTTGATATATATTATATTATATCCACTATATTGATATTTTTAGATATTGGAAGGAAGTTTAAATGAAGCATTTATAGCTAATAAATTTTCTTATACTGATTAATATCTCATATTACTCAAAAACTTACAATATGGCTATACAAGGGAAAAGGGAATACATTGCTGGTAAAGCTGGTTACAATTTATTTGATAACTGTGTGAGCGGAAAAAATGTAAATAAAAAAAAAAAAAATAAAATAAGAAAAATATTATATATATATCAAAAACTACATTAATTTGTTTTTTGTTTTTTATTCTACACTGATACTAAGAACCAATGAGCTAATATACCCGATTGGTGAATACGTCAGGAGGTCCAGGTGTCTCTCGCCTTCCGGGGTAACTACGGGGTAAGGGCGAATTCCCCCCTCCGGGAGGGTTCCCTGGACTTCGACGCTCTTTGGTATTTTGGTGTCGCGGGGTTTCATACCAGACCCTCTCACTACTACGGGGTATGAGTAAATACGTCCCCTCACCTTGTGTTCCTACTAACGTTACGGCTCGAGCCCCTATACATTGCGTGTAATATAATTAATCTTTTATACAAAATAATTAATATATATTTAATATATTTATATGATATATATATATATATTATATATATAATATTATATATAATTATTATTATATTTATAATATATATAATATTATATTATAATATAATATATATTATTATATATATTATTATTGATTGACCCCCCTTACTATAATAATTATATATATATAATAATAATTCCGGTTAATATATAAGGCGTCGGGGGGGGTGACGTTGGCCACTTTAGTATAACTTCGTCTCCCACTTTCCCCTAATACACTTTTTGGGAATTTTTTTTCTGAAAAATCATGATTTTTTTTAGGTTTATAAGCACCACAAAAAAAATTAATAATGTAATTTTTCTATATAATCAAAGGTTTTTATTAAAGTTAAATAAAGATCATTTAGACTCAGTTTGAATGGGTGAATCGGACCTGCAATTGTGAAAGCTTTATTTTTTAAAATTCCCTCTTTTATGTTATAAATTCAATTTTCATATTTTAATTTTTACCTAATATAGAAATTGGTTTATTATTATTAAATTAGTTATAAGTAATTAAAACTTTAATAATGATAAAATAAAATAAGAAATAAAAATTTGGTGCCACAATTCACCCCATTCGTATGGACTCAAATTTGCACTTTTTGAATTTAAATACTTCTCCATATAATTTCATTTTTTTATTTTAATTTTTTAACATTAAGTAACATTTTGTTTTATTATATATTTTAAATTATTATACGTAATAAAATGGTCAATAATAATAGCTAATACAATACGCAGAATAACAATTGGCTGGCCCAATTCACACCACAAATCAATTTTTATTGGGGGGAAAAATGAATCGGGCTCAAGTTAAGGCCCCAGCGATATTTAAAACCACTATGGCACGTTTGGACAAAAATTTAGTTTGCCCGTTTAAAGCTAACATACTCAATTGTATACACTGAAAAAATATATAATATAAAATCTGTCCATAACTTTTCATTAAAACAAAGTTTAAAAAAAACTCCGCAATTCTTTTCACAATGTTATAATATATAATATCAATAACGTATATTTTATACATAAGATATTATAATCTTTTAAAATTATAAACCATATCAGAAGAATTTAAAGATAATTTAATATTAACTTGTAGTACTACCGAGACGATGAGCACAATAAATTTTTTTTTATTTAGTCCCCCGCCTAAGTGGATGAGGGTAAAGTGCCCAGGCACTTAAGAATTCGGGCATTGCAAGGTAACTAAGCACCGTATCATTTTATTTGTAGGGAGAAGTTATTTCTCTTTATTTGTTGAAAGTTTTTATTATTTATAATAGACTAGACCTAAAATTATTTTACCTTTTTTTTTTAATACAGAAACGGTGTGGTATAGTCATCACATGACCTCAAGAGATGTCTTTCCCTTTTATGCGATGTATGCTATTATGTAGTTAGAATTTATGCATGACTTGTGTATATTA
This sequence comes from Trachelipus rathkii, assembly GCA_015478945.1. Lineage (NCBI taxonomy): Eukaryota > Metazoa > Arthropoda > Malacostraca > Isopoda > Trachelipodidae > Trachelipus > Trachelipus rathkii. The sequence goes on from JABUQX010085269.1 coordinate 3,767, forward strand.
TATTTATTATATTAAATTTATTGAATAATATTTAACTTAAATAATATATGACTCATTTTTGCTATTAATAGAATAATAATATTTAGAATAAGTTATATATGTCTTCATAAGGTAATTTTGATATATCGAATTTTTATTGTTTGCTGACGATATTTTGTTTGTAGCCGATTCATAATGCAAAACCTGCTTGACTTGGTGTTTGAATTTGAACGAGTATGTCAAGAGAAAAGACTAAATTATAGATTGATCCTGATAATAGTATAAAAAAGTTCTAAAAATTAGTGGAAAGTTGAAAGAAGACGAAGGTCAATTTGGTTTAGAAGAAAGATGGAAGGCAAAGGTTCGATGGAAACTACAGATATTAGATATTTAAAGATGGATAATGGAGTTTCGGAGGGATGAAAAATGAGACTAGTTAGAATGTTGTGGAGGATGAGAGTGTTAAGTAGTCAGAGGAAATGGAACAAAGGGAAATTTGACTAGAATGTAAAAAATGAGTTTGCTTGGGTGAATATTTTTCCAACTTTCTTTTGTGGTTGTAAAATGTGGCAATTAAATTCTAAGACAAAAAAACGTATTGAGATTCCGGAAATGAAAGTCTAAGGTACAGTTGTGAAACGAAGAGAAAGGATAGCAATGAGAATGTAAGAATTAGAGATACTAGCTGCCTGCTCGGAGATATCAAGTAGAATGAGCATTTGAGAGAGTACCGAGATAATATGGACGCATGCTTAGAAAGAATTATGAGAGTGGATAAGAAGGTTTTCATGCCTGATGCGATAATAGGGATGAAGCAACCCAATTGGAAATGGCTTCATGGGATAAAGGAAACATTAAGAAGAAAAGGCTAATGCCCTATGAATGAAGAAGATTTTATGTATGTAATGTAAATATAATATATATATATATATATTATATATATATATATATAGATATATATATTAATATATATATATATAATATAATATATATAACATTGATATATATAATATATATATATTATAAAATATATACTTATATATATGATATATATATATAATAATACCAGCATAGTATATATATTTGCGCGTTTATTGTTAAAATTCTAATTTAAAAATTTTCCGAGATTAATGCGGTTCTCTGATTAGATTAATTAATATATTTAAAATACTTATTGAATGGAACCCCCACATGCATTATATTATTATATATAATATATATATATATAATAATAATATATATATATATATTAAGATAATATATATATATATATATATATATATATATTATATAATAGGATGGGCCCGATATCCGCAACTTATCCGTATCCGGCCTAATCCGGCCAAGTTTTTGACTATACCGGTATATCGCCGGATATCATTGTTATCCGGCCGGATAACTGGATAATTACTTCCCTAGTAGTTTCTTCCTCGTTGTTGGAAATATTCAATAATTTGAAAAATTATATATTATATATATATAGCCTATATATATACTAATATATATTAATTATACTAATATAAATATATATATATATATTATCATAATAATATAGTAATATATATAGTTATATATATAGTATATAATATATTGTATATAATATATATATTATATTATATTATATATATATAGTAATATATATATATATATATATATATAACTTGTTTTGAAATTCTCGATGGTTGACCAGTGTTATGATTATTTTATTCAATCATTTATGGTTGACTGTAACAATAACAATTGTTTATCTGAAAATTGGTTTGGTGACACGTGTCAAAGTTTTAAATAAAAAAGTTTTAAATTTAATTTTTTATTAAAAAATTTAAAAATTATGGGTAAATAATATGGTAATATTAGAAATATTATTCGAAATGATATTATAAAAATATTAAACTATAGTGGTAAATTTGTTAATAATATATGTATTAATCGGAATTAACGCTACTAAGTACAACATGTTAATGGCAATTTTTACGGCACCGATTTGTTTATTCTCGACGTTTGAGGTATTTATTACTAAAAGTAAATTTATCCGCTGCTTATTTAGACGTGTAAGCACTGGTACTTATCTATCCAGTCATATATACGCACAGTTTCAGAAATGTTATAATCAAAAAAAACACGATTATTCTCGCAATGTTACCTCGCCTTCAGTGATAAAAATAAAATCTGAGCAAATTTCAGGGAAGCTAACTGTTTTTGGACTTCTTTTTCTGCAAAGATAATGCATAACGTCTCATTAATAAAAAAATGGTGCTACGAAAAATGGTTAATTTCGCTATAGGGTTAAAGGCACTAAACGAGAACTAAAATATTATCGATAACTGATGAATCTGTCGATATTAGTCAAACCACCAATATCACGTAAACTATTATAAATGTTTACATCAGAATAAAAGAAACCTCTTTAAAACAGGATCTTATGAAGAATGCAAAAAAAAAACAAACCCAAAGAAATTGTGTTAAACCTTGGGGATATGAAACTGAAAAGATACCAACGTTAGAAAATATGAATAACTATTGGCATTCCACTGAATGACTACAATTTTTTTTGGTAGTCCTGTAACTGCGGAATGATATACACGCTAATGCAATTCGCACACATTTTTCAAATTATCTCAATTTCAATTCCTCAATTGTATTTTGTGTTCCGGCATTGGCGGAATTGCTGGGACTTAATTGCGGAAACGTCCCTCTGATATACTATAATGTATAAGTAATTATATATATATTATATATATATATATAATATAATATCGTATAATATATATATATATATATAATATATATATATATAGATATATATAAATTAATACTATATGAGGTCAGTCCTCCAGATTAGATGTCCCATGTATGTAAAAAAACTATGATAGCTACGTAAAAACTGAATATAATTTTTGAAATCAGCTCACATTGTAATGGAGGAAAATGAAGAAGAAATAAATAAAGTGCTAGAATAAACAAAAGTAATAATAATAATAATAAAGAAAGAATAAAATAAGTGAAGATAAAAAAAAGTAAAATCTATAATTCAATTCTCGTCTTCCCCCAAATTTCGTGTTCTAAAGTCATAGTCCCCCAATCATTTTCTTTTCAAATGTAAGGCGAACATACGCGCACGCGCGCACCACACACACATAACACACACACAACTCTATGATAGATAGATGTTCTAGAGAAATTAATTTTTTTTTGATGACCTGACCTGACCTAACCTAAATATATGCATATTTAATTATATAATGGAATTTTACATTATTATTAAGTATATTTTTTTTGTTTCCCCTAAAGTAATATTCTCTATAAAAACGTTATTTGCATGTATATTATGTCCACTGAAATCAAGTTTGGAAACGTAACATACTATTTCTTTGGAGTCATTTTATTAAAATTAATAAATACATTATGAATTTTTTTTTAGTTCTGCATACAATGTACCCTAAATTCAAAAAAATAATTAAGTTTTATGTAGATATAGTGTTTTTTTTTAGATACAGGGCACCTAATCTGGAGACTGACATATATATATATGTGAGTAATATATATATATATAAAATTATAATAATATATTATAATAATATATATATATAATATAAATAAATATAATATAGATAAATAATATACTATGTATTTAGTAAATAATAATATATTAGCTATATAAATTATATATTTCTTATATATTATATATATATTTATAAATATATATAATACTATATTATATATAATATAATCTATATATAATATATATATATACTATATATATAATATATAATCCCGTAAGCGTCGGCGGGGTGACGTTGTCACTTTAGGTATAGCACTTCGTCTCCCCACTTTCCCCTAATAACACGTTTTGATTTTTTTTCTGAAATCAAGACCCTAATAGTAGGCGTCATAAATCACAAACAATAAAAATAATAATGTAATTCTATAATAGTTTTATTAATTTAAATAAAGATCATTTAGACTCAGTTTGAAGGGTGAATCGGACCACCATTGGGGTGAATTGGGGCATCTTTTTAAATTCCTCTTTTATGTATAAATCCAATTTATATTTTAATTTTTTACGTATTATAGATAATTGTTTATTATATTGTGCACTTGGTAATTAGTACTGAAAAATTTTTGTTGCAGTTATATACGATGAGCATTTATATCTCCTTGCCCAATTGCACCCCATTCGTGGAACAAATTTTGACACTTTTTGAATCCATATTTTTCCATATAAATTTCATTTTTTATTTATTTTACTTAATATTTTAAAACTGTTTATTATATTAAGAATTTAGCGTATGACGTAATAAAAAATTCAATATATAATAGGCTACATAAAATGGAATACGAGGTGGCGTCCAATTCACTCGCCATCATCAATTTTTATTGGGGGGATTAATCGGGCCAAGTTAGGCCCAGCGATTTACCCACTATGCACTGTTTGATACAGAAAATTATTCAGAAAGTTAAAAGCTATCCGACTCAAAAGGATAGTTGAAGAACACTGAAAAAAAAAAGAAAAATAATAATAAAATTTATCATATATGTCCTTTGTTTTGGCATAACTTTTCATTTAAAACAAAGTTGAAAAAAAACTCGGCTATCTTTCGTGGAAATTCGACATTTAAGACATTTTATAGCACTAATTTAATTAAATACTTTTTTAAAACACCATCATAAAAAGCTCTCTAGAATTAAGATAATTAAATAAAACTGGTGTAGTACTACTCTACGATGACAAAAGATAATTTTTTTTTTATTATGTTAACCCCGCCCGACGCTATATACAGATCGCCGATATCCGGTAATCCGGTTCCCGGCTACCGGCTACTTCACTATCCGATAATCCGGCAGATACCGTAACTTCCAGCCGGAGTATTCCGTAACCGGCTATCCGCAATTTCACTATCCGGCCCATCCCTAAATATATATAGTATATATTATATATTATATATATATAATTATATTATATATTAGTATATATATTTATATATATATATTATAGTATAATTATTATATATATATATATATATATTTATATTATATATACTTATATAATAATATAATTATACATCCTATATATATATTATATATATATATATAATATATATATATTATATTTATATATATATTATAATATTAATATATATAATATAATATATATATAATATAAATAATATAAATATAGCTATATTATTAATAGTATAATGATATATATACTATAAATAATATAAATATATATATATATTATAATTATATATATTATATATATATATATATATATAAAATTAAAGTAGTTATCGAGGAAATAGATGTGGGATAAGGTAAGGTTGTGTAACCAGGTGAGTTCTAGGATCAATGTGGTAAAGTGAAATTCGGGGGGTAAATGTGGGTTTTTATATGTGAATATGCACCAGTGAATGGAGCGAGAGGAGCGAAGAGAAAGATTTGGAGAGCTTGAATGAGGTGTTGGGGAAGAGTTTCGGGTTAATGAAAAATTTGTAAAGTGGGAGATTTGAATGCAGGAGTGGGTAAGGGAGAAGGGTGGGAAGATACTAGGACCTATTTGAGGGTAGGGGAGAGGAAATGCTAATGGAAGAAAGTCTGATAGAGTTGTGTGTCGAAAGAAGAATGATAGTGGGGAATACTTGGTTCAAAAAGTGAAAATCATAAGTATACATGGCAGAGTGAGATAACGGGGGGGATGGCGGCGGTACTTGATTATGTGTGTGTACCAATGGGAAGGGATAGATAGATATTGATTAAATGTATTAGAGCGGCGGGAGGGGGGAAACTATCTGATCCTACTATTTGGTTGGTTGCTAGGATATGACGTGGGAGAGGGTGGACGGTATAGGGAAAGGGGAGAAAAAGGAGAGTTGAAGTGATAAAGGTGGAAATATGGAGGAGACAGGTGTAAGGACCGGGAGTTTAGGAAGGTACTGAGGTATAGGGAGAACTGAGAGGGACGGGGAATTGTGGAGGTGGAGGGGGGAGTAGGAAGAGTTTAAAGAGGCAGTATGGTAAGCAGGCTAGAAAGGTATGTGGAGTAAAAAGGGTGGGTGCCAGCAGAAGGAAAGGGAGTGAAATTGGTGTATGAGGAAGTGAAGGAGGTGTGGAAAAAAGGAAAAGGAGTGCTTATGTGCAAATGGTTGGGAAGGTAGGGAGAGAAGATGCTGGGAGGAATATAGACGTGTTAAGTGGAAGGCAAGAGGGCGGTGGAGAGGGCGAAGAGAGAGCAAAAAGGAATGGTGTAGAAAAGTGACGGAAAAATTTGAATCGGGGAGTAAGATGTTCTGGAAAGAAGTAAATAATAAAGGAAGAAGAAGGAGGGGTTGTGGGAGAGGATTAAGGGAGGAGATGGGAAGGGATAGGAGGAGAGGAGTAGGTGAGAAGGGGGGGAGTATTTAGTGGCTATTGAATGAAGTGGTGAGTGTAGGGGAGGGAAGTAAACTATGTGAGAGGTAGGATGGGGAAGAAAGTGGGGGAGGGGGAGGATGAAATACAAATTGAGAAATAATTAGGGCCTTGAATAAAGAAAAAAAGCGAGCCGCAAGGTCTGGATGGTAGTACGAATGGAAAAGTTTCAGAAGGGAGGCTATAGGGGTGGAGGAAATGGCTGCATTAGGTATAAACATATGTTGAGAGTGGTGAGGTACCACAGATGGAGGAGGTATGTTTGGTTCCTCTGTATAAGGGAAATGGATAGGATGAGAAAAAGTTGGAAACTTATGAGAGGTATATGTCTTTTAAGTGTGGTAGGGAAGGTGTACGGAAGAATACTGATGAGAGAGTAAGAGGTTAACGGAGGGGAGACTGGGAAGAACGGATGGATTTAGGGAGGAAGAGGTTGTGGATCCAGTGGTTTACAACAAAGATGCTTGTGGAGAAAAGTATAGAGAGGAAAGGGAAAAAGTGTATGGGTGTTTTCTAGATCTAGAGAAAGATATGATAGAGTGAATAGGGGTGAATGGTGGAGTTTTGTGAGGGAAATGGGGTGGGGGTAATTTAGGGAAAGGTATTAGGGCCTTTTTAATAGGAATAGTAGAATGTGTGTGAGAGTGTAAGGGGAAGGGAGAGTGAGATGTTTGGGACGGTGAGAATTGAGGCAGGGGTGTGTAATGTCGCCCGTGGCTTAATCAATTGTTTATGGAGAGTTGTTGCAGAAGGGAAGGTTAAGGAGGAGGGGTGGAATTGATAATGGGAATGAATAGAGGGAGTTGAACATGTACTGTGCCGGATGATACTTGCCCTATTGTTGCGAAGAACGCGAAGGGCTGAGGTATTTGGGAAGGAGTTTGAGAGAATTTGGCAAAGGGCTCAAAAATAAATCCAGGTAAGGAGTTAAGTGTTAGTGTTCGAGAGGGAGAAAAGTTAGGAGGGGGTTAGAGGTTGAGTAGGGGGGGTGAAGTATTGGGAAGAAGCTAAAAGTAGTTTTAGATATTTAGGTGAGATGGATTTGGGGTAATGGGGGGAGGAGAAGGAGGAGATAGAACATAGATTAGGAGAAGGAATGAGAGCATTGAGCTGGTCTGAGGAAATATGGACAAGGGGGGATCTATTACAGAAAGTTAAGATAAGTACGTTTGAAAAAATTTGTACGGTGTTGTATGGGTGTGAAACGTGGGGTTGAATGCCAGGTCCAGGAAGAAGTTTGAAGTATTTGAGATGGGGTTGAGAGCGGTTTGTGTGGTTAGCAGAAGGGAGAGATAGGAATATGGGTGCTGAGGCAGTAGAGTGATTGAGAATGGTCCCTGTGGGCAGAGCGGAGAAGGGAAATTTAAGATGGTAGCGCTATTAGTGAGAATGGAGAACAGAGAGTGGTTAGACAGAGTTGGAGCGGAGGGATAGGAAGCAGAGGAAGGGGAGACCAAAGAGTGGATGGATAATAAAGTAGATGATGGAGGAGGAGGATGAGGAGGAAGAGGGTAGGTGCTTGCGAGGATAGAGTGGGGGAGAGGGGTGAGGGCGAGATGAGGGGGGTGTGAATGAGGGAGGCTGTACGCACCACTACCCCGCTCAAGCGGGACAAAAGTGTAGGTGAAATATAAAATAAATAAATAAAATAAATAAATAAAATATATTATATTATATATATACTATAATATATATATATATATATATATATATATAATATATATAATATAGATATAATATTATATATATATATATATATGAATTATATATATAATATATATAATATAGTATATATATATATCTATAATATATAAATATATATATCATAATATATAATATATATAATATATATATATATATATATATAATAATATATTCTATATATTAATTATAGTATATATATATAATATATATAATAATAATAATATATAAATAATATATATATATATATATATATCATATATATTATTGATGTGTGGTGTGGTTGTGTGTGAAGGCAGTGTGGTGCGTGCGTGTAAGGTTGCGCGGTGATGCGCGCGTATACAAGAAAGCTTTTGTTCCTTTAGATATTTCTTTGCCTTAAACAGCCTTGGATAGATTGTTTTCTTTTATTTTGCGTAATTATGCCTTAATAATTGCTAATTTAATCTTATGTTGCGCAAAAATATATATATAAGCCTAACGGAGATTCAAAGTTTCGACTCGTCTCCCATTATATAATATATATATTAAATATATATTAATATAATATTATATATTATATTTATATTATATATATAAATATATAATATATAATAATTAAATATATATATAAATATTATAATAACTATATATATATATATATAAT
>JABUQX010085270.1:0-44612 GCA_015478945.1 Trachelipus rathkii
AGTCTAATGTATTAGGGTAAGTGTTATATTATTGTGCGTGTGTTGTGGTGTGTGTGTTGTGTGTCGATGTGAGTCGCGGTTGAATCACCAGTTGCTATGTAGTGTTTTGGTTGTTTGTTTGTGTGGGTGATGTACATTCTGTTAGTGGATCGTAATATGTAATACATATGGAATGATGTATCCGCTGATATATTTAAAGGTGTTAATTACTAGATATTAATAATAATCATAGATAACATACAATAATAACAAAAAATTCCTATGAGTTTAATATACCATAAACAGTCTAGTTGTAAATCAGCGATACTGAGGTAACTACCAGTATCAATCCATACGTTTGCCAAATGGATTTAAAGCCGAAAGAAACATAAGTTTGTTAAATATAAGGCAGAGACAGCACATAAGAATAATTTCTTTCGATAATACGACGCCTTCTCCAAAGTGGTAGTTTACTACTTAGACAGGAGTTAGTGAAGCGTCATTTCTCTCCGATATGGTGCAATTGTGCCTGCCTTAATACCAGGTGGTATTAGCTCTAACAATCCAGGTTCTTGTAATATGTTGTTTACACTCCTTGAGACGGTTATAATATCTTGAACGTAATTTCGATTCTGGATGCAAGGTTTTATACCAAACAGAAATACCCATCATGTTTTTGTTTTGGAACAGCAGATAAGTGATAGGCGGCGGTGATGGTGTTATCAGTGAAACTATATTTGTTATACGGGTGCATAATAAAACTATCTAATAATGAATTATATTGCAACGGGCTTGTAAATCTACTAAATATATCAAATATATATCACACATAATTTTATTAGGTATCATAGGTTATCACAATGGATTTCCATTATTTGATACTTAATATCTACTTACTAAGGGGTTTGAGGGGATTATTTACTATGTAGCTGTTATGCTGTGGTAAAGGTAGTGTTAGACTTGTCTGTGGAGAACCTTGCTATGTTGACTGTCTGCTAGGTAACGGTTTGAAACTTTCGTAATTATTTTGCTGGTTATGACAATGTATCGTGATAGTGGAATGCGATGTTATTTGTTCTAGATATATGGCACTAGGATTATTATAGAAGTTATGATAGTTAGTTGGTTGAGAGTTTAGTATTTGACAATACTATTAAAGTAAGGGACGCTGAATGTTAAGTTGTTGCTGATATTAGACATTATGTATTGTGTTATTTAGGAGTTACTAGGTTTTGTTATAGTGGATTACACTTGTAATTTATTTGAAATGTTCTATTCTATTTATAATTAGATAATGTGAGATTTCGATTGAGTATTTAACGATCCAACGAGCGTGACTTAGTACTGTATATGCCGCAACATTAAGGTCATTCAACATAAGTGCAATTCCCTGAAAGCCTAAGGAACGAAGAGACAGGATGGAACAGTAGCAAAAGGTGTGTAGCATAGAATCAACTAGACAGCAACAAGAACAGGCAGAAGCAGCGACTGCGAGATTCTGAAGGCGAGTCAAGATAAGCTGCTACAGAGTGTATGTGCTAAGAGATGAGACGCTTACTACTAAAAAGCGTCAAAGTCAACTGCAGCGTCTAAATGTTGCAATCTCAGATGAACGCGTGTCACATAGGTATCATTTGCTCATCCAGTACGCAATCTAACTCTATCTCTAGAGTCAAGAAGTTTGCTAGTTTGTGCTTGTATGGGATTACGATACAGAAAGGATAACTATAATAACGACCTTGAAATCATAGAGTCAATATATTAGATAACTTGACGCATAAGTAGGTTATATATCTTAGTATTCTAGTTTCAATAATGTTTCAGCGCGTTATCTGTATCTGGGGTAGGAGGGGTATTAGGTGGCTGTTATGTATCTTGATTTAATTGAATTAATGATTGGATTGGAGTTTTGTAATATGGATTTTAGGGTATGTGTTTCAATTTTGACAGAGATTGTATCGTGGGTATAATATGACTACTGAATGTTAACATGTGGTGAGGACACGGATATTATTTTGTTTTTATTAGTAAATAAAATGTTTTTTAGAACTTATGAGAGAATATAGAGTATCAAGAGTGTGATTGTTTTTACTAGAATTAGTGGGTATGATGTGTTGTTGTGAATGTGCCGCTCTAGTGATGGGTGATGTATGGGTAAATGTGAGTTTGAGATCAGTGTTATGTAATTGATATGAGGATAAGATGGGGTGAGATAAGAACTAGAGATCATTGGGATTGGTATATTTAGGCTATAGTTGTGAGTGACTGTAGTGTCTAGTTGTGATAGGTGATTCTCTATATGTGTGATGTTACTAAGTGATCTGTGTCTTTGGTTCTTTGCCTGTGTGGACGATCGAATGGCTCTCGGTAATAGGGTTAGTATAATGTTAATCGATAATTATAGGAGAATATGAGGAAGGTTAAAAGGTTGTGGTTTGTTTACAAATGAAGAAACGGAATTAGGAAGGTCATAAGGTTGGGAAGATAGACCGGTGAAGGAGTCATATATAAAAATGTTGCGAGAGCTGGAACATTCAAATAGAAGTGTAGGATAAATGTCCTGATGTATCTGCTAGGATATGTGATTTTAGATGTCATAGAGGGTGTGGCTGAGCTCGTAGCTTATTAGTAGGTCGTATTTAAGCGGTGTATGAAGGTGTATTCTTCTTGTTCATTGAGGGTGGTGTTTAGTGGTATATTTGTCAACTTGTATCTGTGTGTGTGTGTGTGGAGAGACGTTGATAGATTTACTGTCGTAATTGGGTAGTGGTGCTAAGAGTTGTGAGTGCTGTTGTATATTGATAGTATATGTTGGTGTATAGTTATCTTGGATATGATATATCGAGGAATTATGTATGCAGTGTAGGATCGGAGGATGATGAAGTAGATAATAGATCAGATAGGATACGGATGCACAGAATCGGTGGTTGGATATTGGTGTTGATTTACTTGATTTACTGTTTAGGGTATGTAAAAATGTAAATTTTTTATAGTATTTCATTAACTCTTAGAAAATGGCTTGCATATATGATATTTATCGTAATATAGTGAGATATGTTTTAACGCTAGAAAAGAAACAAAAACTGTAGTAAGCTTTTGTCGGTATTTAAGTCACAAAGAATTTGTTAACAATGAGAAATCGCATATTAGACTTCAACTATCTTATTTATAGATTTAATTAATCAAGTAGTCTATTATTGGAATGGGTAGGCAGAGATGGTGGTTTTGTGTGTATTGATTATAAATGAGTGATACTGATTTACCTTTGTGCTTTAGGGTATTAACATGCAAATTTTTTCGGCCTTAGACATAAAAAGAGTAATCTTTGAGGGTAAAGAGACTAAAAGTTTTTAAAAAAGAGAACAAGAGAAATTCTAAAATTATATAAATTTGAAAAATGTATGAATGTGATCAGGGGGAGCTAACGGGCATGTAGCAAGTAGATCATTGTGAAAGGCAATGTGTACCACATTAAATCTCGTTTCTAAAGTCTAAAGATAATACAATGTTAGAAAAAATAAATGGTTTAAACTAAACATAGAAATATTGATTTATTAAAAAAATTAAATCCAAAAGTGTCTATAATTAACTGGTACGAAATTGATTACATTATAATAATAGCTCAAATGACAGCAGAAATAATTGAAATAAAAATGCAACACAAGAGACATATCAAACATTGTTTAAGCGTATTTTGTCTACTATTAAAAAAAATAGATTTCATATCGAAAATGTATAGCATCTTCGTAATGGCGCCTCTTAGCACCTTTAGAAAACGGTTCTTTCTCCATCAATGAGGATGTACGCACCGTTCGACCAATCTCCTCGGTCTTATAGGTCATTGGTTGATAAATGAGCGTGTTTATTGTGAAAGCTTTAGGCTTTAGATCTGATTCAATCAAGATTCCCTAATTAACACGAAATGATTTCAGTCCATAACTCTGATTAGAGCGATAGCTGCTACACCAGCATAATTACGTTGACAGGTATCAAGATCATATTTATAGTGAACTTGTCGCTTTCCGATATACACTTTTCATCGGTATATCGCCATGTTACCCTTCATCTTTTTGTCTTCTGCCTCTTCCTTTCGTAAAAGATATAATTCGTCTCTTATCATTGTTATACATGACAACAGTTGTATATATATCTCTACAGTATCTGGTCACGATACACTTATACAGACTCCGTTGGGGGTCGTCATTCTCCTTTCCTACACAAAACACACATAATTTATAATCTCTTTCCACTTTAATTCTTGTGCATTCAATCCTCTTAATACTCTCCCTTTTCCATGTCAACACTACCTCACAATAATTAAGTATTTTTCGCACTCTACTAGTTCATATTTATCTCCATAAGGGCATCCTTAGATGAACAACTCTGTATCTATGATAGCACAATATTGGTACATGATTCATCTCTAATCATCAAATTCGCTTCCCTTATGTCTCAAGCCACCGTACCAGCTCAAGCACGTGGTCCAGATGGTGGTTTCTAGATCAGAAACACTATCTCGATGTTGTCATAGGATTCTTCTCACTCAAATCATTTTCTCTTGATTTTGCTCACGATCTCTCAACTCTCTCTCCCTCTTGCTCTCTTACATCTTCCTTTTATCTTTCTTATCTCTCTGTTATTTGCATCTTCCATGTGACATTTCTATTTTTTTACTTCAGGATGGCGTGTACCTCTTCGGAGGGGGATCCTGAATCCGAACCGCGAACAGTGATCTTCGGTGGAATTTTCTCCAATAGTCGGCTTCTCGTGATCCCAGCGCTCCTTTCAATCTTTCAGCTTCTAAGATCATTTCAAATTTTTAAGGGGTGCGTCACCCGCTACCTCCTAAGGGGGGGGATACGTCAGGGTATACGCTAAGCTCCTTGGGTCGGTGGTCGGGCCATGATTACGGTTTGTATTAATGTATAAATTTATGTTAGGTCTGTGTATTATGTTTTATGTGATTGTAGTGGTATATGGTGGTGGGTGATTGTGTAGTTTATTATATATATATTGAGTAGTTATGACAGTTTTTGTGACGTATGGCTAGAGCTAGATTTAGCGTAGTGAATAAGTTATTAAGGTGTCGCGTTGACAACATTTAGATGGTAGCGTCACTAGCTTATTTGCATTTTATGTGGTACTTAGGGGTGATGATCTTAGTAGGGATGGAGTGAGTAGGAACTTTTTTTATATCTTTTATGTAATATTTTTATATTGCGATCATTTGCTTAATTGCTTGTAACTCGCATATATCTTATATATATATTAGTATCACACGTATATATAATAAATATAAATTTATATTTAGTAAGTTCCTCGTACTAATAGTATAATATTCAGTGTAAAGCCATTATATAACTTACTATAACTTCTATTATATAGTATATTATGATGGTGTGTTCTCTCTCAATTTTTATTTATATATAATTATTGTTGTATTTATTAAATCTGCATTATCTGAGTGTTTAATTATTTATTAATATGTGTATTTATGTTTTAGGATTTTATTATAATTATTTTTTTATTTTATTTTTTTTGTTGTTTATTCGTCATTTGTCTTTAAAAACGCTTTATTATTATGCTATAATCTTACAGTATGTACTTTTTATTCATCTTTTATTTATTGTATTCTTATATTATTAATTAATTAATTAATTATTTATACTACAATTATGACATTAACAAAATTTCAGGAGTTTAAGTTTAATGTTGTTTTTTTGTTAGTGTGTGTGGTAACGAAAGCAATAACCTTGCTGAGTTTTTTGTTCTTGTTGACACAGTGGCAAAGGGGAAAGAAAATTAATAAGGTCACGCGTACATTATCTAACCTGCCCCGCGCGGGGCATATACACAGCGGGTTGAAGTACATACCCTTTTATTTTGAGGCTTAATTTGACCAAAGTGTACGCGTTTTTGTGATTTCTCAGATCGGTCTCTGTACTCATCATCTTAAATCACAACTTTGCACCTTCTAGCAGGATGTATCTAGCGTATCAGCACTGTTGTATAGGTTTATTGTCATATGTCTCACTGTTCCTCGTATTTATAAACTTTTAGATCGTTGACCATATTCAAATCTACGAGAGCACTAAGCCAGAATGATCCAGCTTTTTTTAATAAAACATCGGAGTATATGGGGGTGATATCTTATTCTGCAAGTGATATTGTGCAAAATATAAGTCCGATTGCGCCACATCTTCCATATTTTATCATGACAATAATGATCTAATAGAATTCCATATGTTTAAAATACATTACCGGTACATAAAAAGCGCTATCCTTCTTGTTGCTGTGGTTGTGTTGTCTGTCGATGGCTGTCTTCTTGAGCTAAATATTGACTTTTCGAATCGACTTCCAGATAATATCAGGAAGTGACTAGAGTCTTCACTCAGCCTTATATTGTCACGACCTTATATAACCTAGGTTTTGACTCTCTTTACAAGGAAGAATTAGGCATACTTGCAATACGAAGAAAGTGATCGATCAGGGTCGTGTGTTTGGGGATTAGTGACCTCAGTGCTCAGGTCAGCTGGAGTATGAAGGGAGTAGATACCAATCTATCACAACTCTCTAACTTCAATAACAAGAACTATTTTTTGCCCTCTAGGACTGGGACTACACGTAGCAGACTGTTCGCTTTAGTGTATTAGACTCGAAAGAGCAAATGCCTATAGTTCGGAGACTATAGAATTGTGTTTTTAATTTCTTCTCATATCGAGGAATAACCATATCTAACTTCACATCATGCTCTTAATTTTCTTACTTTCCCGATATATACTATTTAATATTATTTAATATTATATTTAAATATAGTATATATTAATCTACCTTCTTACAATGAATACATAGACATAATATGTAATAGCTTACTCATATTATAACACTTTTTCACTTCTGTTTATTACTATTGTTGAATAGTCTAACTAATATACGTCATGAGGATGGAATCCTACCGGAGTGTCGTGAACAAGGTTAATCAATTATATACTCCCTACTGAAATGAAAGAAAGTATATGCTTGCTACCTGTTATGGTTTAATATAATGAGCCTAACGAAAAATAACATAGTAAATACTGACAAACAACGCACGATGTACACCTCACAATACCGGATCTGATTACACATTAAAAAGAACGCGAGTTTACTTTCTTGAATGAATTATGGGAGAGACGGTAAACTGAGATAGTTGTCGAGAGTATATTTAGGGAAAATTTATAGAGATAAAATTCGTTTTTTCGTCTATAGTCTTTGAAATAGTTCAATGATTATAGAGATGATTTATTAGCTATCATGGTACTGTGATAGAATAGATCTATATAGAATTTTAGACTAAATATGATATGATGTAGAGAATATTTACGTAGTAGGAGAGAGATAGTTAATTATTCTGAAAACAGCTGTATATATTGTTATATCTGATATTTCCTGCAATGGTATGTCGGATAACAGACTGTTAGTCTTGGTGAATACAACATGTCACGTATATATTTTTTGGTGATCTGAATCGAAAGTGGACAGAGATAGGATAATCAGCATAAACTAACTCATGGTAAGTCTATCGAAGATGATGATCTGGATAATACCGAACCATAGGACTTGTGATTATCTCTCGTGAATCAACGTGAATTCACAACAATAAAACCATAACTCTGACGTGAGACATCTCTCTTAATATACTAGTTCATGATGAATTAGCTAAATTTATCAATATAATAATGAAGTAGTACTAAAATAATCAAATTGAATTAACACTATATTCAGTTATTAAGTAGTGTACTCAATAAATATAAGTAATAATAGTACAAATAAGGCTACATTGAAGGAAAAGAAACTAAATAAATAGATCGATATAAATTATATAATAATACATAAATATAAAAAATAATAGTATAATAAAATGAATAAATGATTAGAAAATAGTAACAATGACGTTATAGCATATATTAATAACTTAATATTAAGAAGGATAAAGTAATGATAAATCTACAGTAACTAACAAAATAAATGATGATGTATTAGTTTATGGCCAAGAATGCGCATGGATATAGAATAAACTGAATACGTTCGCAAATTATAAATAATATTAACAATACTATAGTGTATCAAAGCAAACAATGAAGTCAAATTGATGCACCGCGCACGAAGACGAATAATGTATTTTATGTTGTAAAGGAAGTAGACATCAATATCTTCGTTGAGACGTACGAGGACAAAATGATATAAATACAAGATGAAAACATTAGAAACTCCGTATAATTCACAATTCGAGCTTTATTAGTTCCTTCTAAGTTGACGTTTAGTAGTTCTGTCTCAACAAAGAGCCAGGCTAGAGGACAGTTTAGCAACGTACAAGCAATGGTGTTAATAGAGTGCGAGTTGAACACATATCATCTCTAAACTCAGCAGGTAGAGAGCCTCTGTCTAAGGGAATCTATACAACCTATGCTCATCACCAACTATCGGCGGATTTCTTAACTTGATAGCATTCACAAGAAAACGCACTACTGCTATAACCACATATGTATTAGATGCACTGAAATTGCAAGGCTCGTGACAAGATACCAGGCAAAATCACGGAAAACTGTTGGAACTTGAACATATTATTTCATCCGTATATTTTCACAATGACAAAACATATACCGGATGATATGTACTAATAAAGGTTCATTTATTTACATTTCAGATCAATGTTAATAGTTTATAGGAAGGTGGTACCCTTCATCTCATATTGACTGATTTAAACATAGAAATTATGATGTTTAAGTTTATTAATATAATTTAATCTGAAGTATTTTTAAATAAAGACAATTCGAAAATTTGCACATTCAGTTAGCGTCGCTTTGTTGGTAAGTCATCATTTATTGAGCAAATTCGGTGAGAGCTTACGTCAAGATGCACGATTAAAAACAAACAAATGTTTTTCAGTTTGTCCTTTTGAATTAAAATATCCTGTATGAAGCATATTCATAGAGTAATTTATTTTGTTAAGTAAATGATTCTTTTTATAAGTGCGTTAATTTTCGTCTTATTATATATATTAGGAAGTGGGATATGTTGACTATTAACATTTTTATTAAAAGAATTCGAGTTTTAAGACAAGCTCTTCGATAAAATGCAGATGTTTTCACCATATCGGAAGATCATGTGACACAATATTATACGTTCATTTTCATAGTAACTTGTATTTTGTCTTTCTCTATCCAGTGTTCAAATTATTATTTAATTTTTAATTTTAAATAAAGAATGATTCCTTTTTACGGACGATATTATATTGGTATTGAAGTTTAATTGAAAATTTTCTAACCCTTAATATACAGAATATTGCTAATGAAGACTATTCTTTAAACCAATCTTATAAATTTGAAATTTCTAAGCAAAATTTTATTGAATTTTCGTCGCCTAATATGTTTTTATCCTTTCATTTTTCCCATGTTTATTGTTTTTGCTTACTTTTTGAGTGTGAGTTTATTGTTTGCATGTAACAAAATTAATAACAAAAGGCAGTATACATAGTTGGGGAGATGAGTGTGTTTGTAAATTATGTGACTTTTGAAGCTCTACCGAAGAGAAAGAGAGAGAGAATGGTAAAAGATAACTACAGTGAGAGATTTCTCCACCTACAATAAAAACTGGACATGAAAATTTAAGAGAAAGGAAAATTAAATTATCCAAGTTGATGCGGATTTTTAATATTCAGTTGATGAAAGCTGAAGACCTACTAAAAAAACGTGAGGTGCTAATCGCAATTTTTATTCACCTTGAGGCTCATTTCGTAAAAAAGAAGTTGTGAATATTAGTTTGTATCATAATATACGTCGTCTGGGTCCTCACTTGTTCTCAAGGTGAATATTTTAACTGAGACAACTTCACAAGGAAGAGAATTCGATTATTGGATATTACAACTTAAACACTTTTTAAAATGACATATGACGTTAAAATTGGATAAGCCTTTTTTTACCTTATATAACTCGAGGTCTTGAATATGGAAGTGAAGGTGGGGCTCGGATAGTCCATCTTTAGTTGGATGGTGTCCTATAATCAGGTTTGTCCAGAAGGGTCTGTAAATGAATATTTCGAAATTTTCTAAAAAATGAGCTGTATTTAAGCGGAAGGAAAATTTCAGATGGTGCGAGCTGTGAAGTTTACAAAAAAATAAGCATTCCGAATACGACCCTAGCTTGAAACATCGGTAGAGCTTCAAACAGAACGGTATGACCTCTAAAATGGTGGGAGGAAGCTTCATAGAGAAAGATCTTCATTGCTATGATATATTTAAATTAATCTCGAAACTGTATAAGAACAGTTATAGAATTGAAATTGTGCAGAAATTTGGATTTCACGTTCGATATAACAAATTATAAAGGAAAGAATCGATCGTAAGTGGTAATTAAGATATTAATAAGTGCTCTTTTCACTCTCAAGCTTACAGTAATCTTAGGAGGTCTTTTAATAATAGTAATACCCCATGAAGAATAAAATGTGATACCACGTGAGAGGGTGATAGTTAGACTAGAGTTCAGAATAGAATATTCATTATAATAAAAGATCTATTTTATAATTTATAGTTTAAATCATGTAATAAATATAATAAATATTTAAATATTAATCAATAAGATAGCAAAATTAAATACTAAACAAGTATATAATAAATATACACATATAATTATGTTATGTGTAACAAGTAAAATCTAATTAAATTGAAATTTAAAATAGATTGAAAATTTCATGAGCTAAAAAAATACCTTATTGTTATATTAAATGAATGTAAGATATGTTTATACGATCTTGGCCTGTTGATTTAATAATTTTTATAGTATTCTATAGGGATACAATAAATTTATATCTAGAATTTTGAGTTATTAATTAAAAAGATTAAATTTAATAAATGTTTAATAGTGCATCAATGACTATCAAGTGATGTTGGCTGTAATTTGGATATCGATGAGATTAATTTGATTGTTAAAGATTTTAGATAATGATGTTTCTAGAGTATAAGTTGAAGATTGAGTGTGTGAGATAAATTTTGAGGGAAGATAGTGGATATAGTCAGTGGAATTTTTTAAGATTGGTAATGATTTTATGTTATTAATAGGGTGCATGTCTTGGTAGTGTTTTGACTTAAACTTGACGTTTATTGTATTATGATGGTATGTGAATTTAAAAGGAGACGGTTAATTGGAACTGATCTAGTAGAATTATGTGGAAGGAGGTGTATATAGGTATGATGTTAGGTATGGACGAATTTGGAAATATTATTAGATGACACCTAGTTATGTAGGTAATCTCTTCTCGTGAAGGGCTGAAATTATCTTGTGAGCTACTGTTCATAGCGATGTACGATAAGTAAGGTTAGTTGTGAAATAGTGAAAGAATAGTTTCAACAAGAATGAGAAGTTCTCGAAAAGTCGAGAGGCTATTTTTGTGACAGGTAACTTCGATATGGTTTATAATTATGGATTTAATGTATGTGTAGCTGTTGAGTCAATTGTAATGTGCTTATGTGTAATATGCTAATAATTGTACATTTAATCTCTAACTTTGTGATCAGTATAATTTAGATGACGATGTTTCGTCAATATGTTTTTCTTGTTAAAGGCCTTTCTATACTAATAGAACGTAAGCAAATTCCTCTGCGAGGGTTATTGTTGTATTTTTTTGTTTAGGAGTGATTTGTTATTAAGTAGGACTTATTGTGTGATTTATATAATCGCGTTATCTTATATAGTGTATGGTACCTATGATATGCTCTAAATGTTAGTACCGTTCCATGAGAAAATATCGATATTTATAATCATATACTTTAATTATCTAAAGCCTTTATCGTATCTTATAATATATTATATACTATATTACTCTCTTATCTAAATATAAAGACAGTTACAGTGACATTCCCTTAGTCCGTCTAATCATTAGTTAGTTCTCTTGTCTGAGTATATTTCGCTAGTACGGTGTTAAGGTATGGAGAAAAGAGAGTTGTGAATTAATCTTTGAATCTTGACTGTGGTCGTTATTGTGGAAGAGATGTGTCGAAGGTCGACTTAGAGGTATAGGGTGTGGGGTTGTTGTATGGAGGAGTATTTTTTTGTGGCTGCCTTTTGGTAGCATATAGTAGTAATTTTGACCAATGTATTGTACGAGATTGTCTTGTGAGATGTTTTACACGATAAGAATTGCTAAAATGTGGCGGAGAGTGAGTTGGAGGTATTATTAGGTCTGGGTATCAGTTGTTGCTGTGGTTGTAGTACAGTCTAGGGAGTGCCAGACACCTTGGATATTATACTATTATTATATTTTCTTAACTTTAACTGAATAGTAATTGTTGGAATCTCGTAAGGGATAGAAACAATTGTACTGGAGATTCTTTAATCTGTTGCACTCCGTCTACTGATGATGAACATGTGTAGTAGTGAACTTTTGGAGATTATATACGGTGGAAACCTGACTACGAGCTTTTAGAGAGTAGGTATTCGTACAGTGTTATGAATTTTAGATGTTATATATCGTATAATTTAATTATAATAGATTAATGTATTTAACTTAAAAGGAAATAAGGATGAACTAATGATTGCTTTTTGATTTCGATGAGATCGTCGTTATGAATGAAGTCGGTACAGATCCAATATTGAAAGGAAACACTGAGGGAGATATAGAGGATAGAAAGTGGATAACTGGCGTGGAGTGTTGAGTAGGACTTTGTGACATTAATTTGCGTAAGTAGAGGATAGTTCAGATTATAAATTGTGAGTTTTGGGAGCTAAGTTTGAGTGAAGGAGATAATAGTTTAGTGAAGGGAAGATAGGATTGTGCTAGTTCTGTAGTGAGTGATTTGTGGTGTTGAGAGGGAAGATGCTTTATGGTATGGATTTTGTTTTGTGGAGAGTGATCTATTAGTTAGAGACTGACTTGTAGTCTAAAAGGTTTAGTATATGATTTGAAGTGGGTTTTGAGATAAATGGTGGCTTCAAGAGCATAGTTAGTGTCTCTCTACATCTCCGGTGGTTTGCTGTTGTAGTTTAATACTCGAAATCCCGCTCAACTAGATCGTGAAGGAAGTGTAGATTGTATCACGGGGGGTGTTTGATTAGTATTCTTTTTTTTACCAATACTAGAAAGTTGTGTGTGTATCGTGGGACATAATAATGTGTTAATAGTGTTCATAACTTTTAATAGATAATTATTGAATTGTCGGGAATAGTTGTGGAAAAGATAACTTATGTCTCACGAATTTAGTTTGTAGAATGGAGGTAATTAGTTTTGAATCTCGTCATATAATAATTGAGTGAGGCATCAGAAATATTGAATTACTCAGTAGTAGCATTATTGGAAAAAAGTGCTATGTAGAATTAAGCGTGAATTGTTGCGTACAAAGGAGTTTAAATTTATGTTGGAAGGAGGTCTGGTGTGATTTGTTGGAGATTATTTCATATGTTACGTTTGATGTTGTGACATAGTCTAGATATTTAATAGTATTCTTATCCTAATATAGCATTCTAGTGCGAGCTTTTGCTGAGCCTGATGTGGAGGAGGGGTGGTATTAGATACTTCTCAAAAGGTTTTCTTCTAATTGGTATGAACAGTGATTAAATAAGGTTAGTGCGAGTATGGAAACTTTTTGATATGAATATCGATCGAGATAGCCGGGAAGCGGATGTTATGTGTTGGGTGTCAAAAGGGGGTAATATTGTGATTGTAAAGGTGAGAGATTTTTCTGTTAAAAGATATTAAATGGTTTACATTGGATTGAATATTGATGTATCAGGGTGTGGAGATATATTAGGCGAGATATTCTAAACATGTTTCTTATTAACAGGTATCGGCTGGAAGTGCGGTTTTGCATGTGATCGGGGGAGTATGTAAAGAAGAAGGCTATTCTATGCTGTCATAAGCAAACTCTTGCTTCGTGGTTGTTTATATCTCGGGCTGGTCTATTTACGGGCACGTTTCAAGTTCGTATTGTGGCATAAGACTTTGTTTACTTGCTATCAGTTTGTCTAATACTGATTCTGCGTAATTATCATAATTTCTTAAGCTCGTTTGTTTTGCGGATGTTTTTACAGGAAGAGATTGGATGTGATTTGTGGTTTCCGCCACAGCTTGTATCGGATCTTATCGTTATGGTGGGTAGATTTCATGTGCTCTAGGCGATGCGCGTATTCGGGCTCGTTTATGATTATCTTGTGTTAATAAAATGGGAAAAGGGGTATGAGTGTTCATAGCGGAGGACGGTGGGTTCAATCAGAGCTGGTTATAAGGTGTGCCCGGAGGATTACAGCTACGTTACTCTGCTTATACTGTCATCGAGCCTATATATGCCTCTGTGATCAGCTGGATACGCGTAGTTTTAAATAGGAGTTTATTGAGGTTATAAAGATAGAAAACACAATCTGCGTAACTCGCTTTCTTAAAGGAGTATGATAGAGGGATTGAGAGGTCTGTAGTAGCGACGTTTTACGGTTTAGCGGCGAAATTAGTTATTTAGCGTATGTACTCTGTATGGTTTGTTATATTTGCTGATATAATGTATAGTGTCTCTGAGAAAGTGGCTCTGCTGGTTATTATTGAGTAGTTTATAGTTAAGGCCTGTTTTGACAGTGGAGTTATTGGGTGAAAGCGTGGGAATTGATTAATAGAACGAATTTGTGTTTTAAAAGGTATCTGAGAGAATGGTATGCTTGAAGGTATTTTTATAGTAATGATTTTTATATGATTTTATTTTGTTGTAGCTGTGATAGAGTGTATCAATGTTACAATAATGTTGAGGTCATTCCTCTCAAAGATGTAATGGTTTGCTCTTTATAGATCGCGTATTTTTGTTCATAGCCAAGCAGATAGAGGTGGGGAGCTTTAAAGGTGAAGGGTGTAAAGCGTTTGTAATGATGGTTCTTGTTGACTTTGTTAATATTGGTTTCATTGGAATAAGTCATATACGATCTTCGGAATTGCGTATATAAGAGGCTCAATGGAGTTAAATGGATGAAGTAGTATGGGTAGTTCAGGGTTGATGAGTTCTTATTATAGTTGTTATGTGGGAGTAAAATAGGGTTGAAGGGAATTTGGTGTCATGGATATCGTATGGTGGAATAGGAGTTGTTCGTAAGTTTATGAGAACCGCCTTGAGTGTCCAAAAAGCCGATTGTTAGATAACTCATTACTTATAAGAACGCCTTGTCTTCAAACTTGTGTATAGGGGTTTTTTATTTTTTAAAGCAATTATTTAGATGCAGGTGTTTCAGAAAACAATTGATGCTGCAATTAAATATCCAGATCTTTGTTCTCTATGTGTTATGTTGATGTGAGGTGAGATATTTCAGTTTTGTAATTCGATTTTGTTTAGGGAGGATTTATTTACTAGGAGTTTATGTAGTTAAATATAGCATTTGTTAGTGAGGTGACGAAGATTATATTGTGTTTTGTTTTATAAGATAATTTTATTTAGACAATTATGATTGTTTCTTTATGACAGGTGATAGGATTAAGGGTAAATGGAGCATGGCGTAGATTGAGATTTGCTTGCATTATTTTTGTGTGAGAGAAGAAGGGATGTAATCATGAACTTGTCTATTTCTTCTTGAGCATCTGTCAGAGCAGTTGGCAGTGTGGATGTGAGGATTGAAATGTGATCTAATAAGTTATTTTAGTTGGTGTAGAATGAAGTATATAAGGGTAGGGGATTGATTGTTTGATTATTGGAATTATCCAATGGTGTAATGTACGACGAACTGGTCGGTAAAGAAACAGATTAATGTTTTCAATCAGGACGATATTTTCGAGGTAAGGTTTAGGAGTGGTAGAGAGTTTTGTTGTTGTTAATATTTTGATATGAGAAGGACTTGAATTCATAACAAATAGTTATTCTAATGTATCAGCGAGAATAATGATGAATGTGTTTGTAATATATATATATGCGTGTTAGAGGTCTCGGATTTTCTCCTTGAGAAACGTAATAAACATGGGAAAGAAGAAAGCACCACAGCGAATCTAGAACACTGAGACACTGAATACCCCTTGAGCAACGTGGGTATCGTAAAGGTAGTGACATACTTCTAAGATTATTAGGATGAAGTGATGTAGTATAGTGAGAGGTGGGTGTGGTGAGTATCTGTTATACATTGTGTCGAATTAGAAATAGTAGGGAAATATACTATTTCGGAAGTGATAGGGAATATTGAGAGCAGAAAAGGCGAGGGTTTGAAAACTTACTAGTATGATGATATTTGGAGTGTGGCAATTTAATATTTTTTAAATGAGTTAAAGATGAATAAAGATATAAGAAGTTATATTAATGAGAATCGCATAATAGCGGATACTTGTGGTAGCGAGTAAAGTTTGTAAGATTCTTACATATTATATCTATTGTAGAGAAGTAATTTTTATCCTGAGCGATTTTATAGATAAATGATGCTATGATACTAAGAGTAAGAAAGGCAAATACGGAGACATGAGGAATGATCGTCTAAAGTGGCACGTGGTAGCTTGTAATAGTGGCTCTCGGAGGATGTAAGTCGGCTAAGGTGGGGTACGTAGATCGGTATATGGAAGTAGGCTCGTCACCATTAGCTTACTTAAGCTATTTTGAGACGAGTGTTATGTGGGTAGTTGATCAGTTTTTTTTCGAGAGCGGAGCGGAGGACTCGGAAGTGTGGTCTAAGCAAATTGCAACGGTTTTCATTCGATATATATTGGATGCTTCCTCGCATAAGGGATATGCGAATAAACAATGAATTTTGTATATATTATTGTCTTTGTGTTTGTCGAGAGGTGTGTTTGCTAGTTTAAGTGGATGTTTTATATATGGATCTCGCCCTTATGTGTATGCCGTGTTGAGGATCTCTTGAAATGTTGGGCATATGCGCGTAAGAGACACATGTGGATATCCGTTGTTCCGATAGATTAGTTGATGATGTTTGTGTCGATGTAATTAATCTATTCTGTGATGTCACTATAGGTGATTGGGGGTTGAGGGGTTTCCATTGATGAATGGAGTTTAGAGAAGTCGATGGTCTTTGTCTGTGCTAAAAGATACATATAGATCGAAGTAAAGCGTTTATATATGGATAAGTGTTGAGTGACGTTTTTCTATGTTTAGGCTATTTTTCATAAATAAGTTATTATTAATTAGAAGATGTCTTAGAGAGGGAAAATGTGTACAGAAAATTTACCTGGATTTGTTGGTTGAAGGCAGTGTCTAAATGAAGAAGTTTTAGTTTGTTAGATGGAATTTGTCTGTTGCACTCTTTTCGGTGGGAGAGTATAGGGTAGGTTGGATCTGGTATTAGATGGATGGGGGGTAGAGATTTATCCACATCTGTTGAAGTGTAGGGGAGCGGTGTATGTTATGTCCATTAGTATAATTGAGAGCATATTTGATAATTGAGATTAAGTATTATGAGTTGGATGTCATAGCATAGGCCTTATAAGGTCAGGTTTGAAGAGGGGTAATTATAGGTAGCTTGGGGAAGTTGAGACGTATGAAGACAGCGTGTACCTTATAAGATATATGTGTTGAGAATTTTTATATAGGGAAATCTCTACTATTTATTGATGTATAGATTATACGTATTTAATGTCAGAGTATATTGTAACTGTCTCGGTGAAAGTCTTGCACATTAAGTAGGTGATGTACGAGAAAGTTTCGAAATCGAGTGATGACTGGAATATGTTTCTGTCATTCTTTGTGTAGCGACAAGCGGAGGAGAGAGAGGCGAGAGGATAAAGAAGTTCTCAGAGTTTTACACATCTCTTTTGATTAAAAGTATTAGTCCTGAGGTCGCTCGTTTCGGTGAACAGCGGTTACGTTGCGGATCCCATTATTGCCTCGATTTTTTCTTAGGTGTGGAGTTTCAAGTCTTCAGACGGTCCTTCCAGATCTGCTTTTGATTGAGTTCTGATAGTCGAGTCGAGGGGCCTCAGTATAGATTCGCCGGTGATGATTAAGAGAATCTCTCTCACCACCGTTGACGATCACACGGTATAGATTATCATATAATTTGTTATCACAGGGATTAATATCTTTCTTATCAGTGGATATATAAAGATATATAACGCTCTGGTTAGATATTCTGCGATGTTCTCATAGATCTAATTTTGAATATGGGGAGTCGATACTCATTGAGATATCATTTAAAGCTGTAACAGAAGAAGCTTTAGTCTTGTACCGTGAATACGGATCTGTTACCTATTTGAAGGTTTGGAGAACACATATATGGAAGCAAGATATTGCTGAGCTGTAAGAGGGATAGCGTGAATTTTCAATTACACAATCCACTCACTTGGCTCCAACTTCAATAGGACAGAAGACGAGGTGCACGATATATAAAAATTCAAGAGAAGTATTCAACTCCTGCTCAAGATTGCTATAAAAAAGGCGCGCGATTTTCTTACATTAAAGACTATTGGTCTCTTTCTCTTGATTATAGGTGAGATAATATATATAATAGGTATTAGGAGATGCTAACTAATTAGTAGGAAAATTGGATTGCTAAAAGAAGATAATAGTGAGCTTTTGAATTCTGTTGCAGTCAGAGAATAAGTAATTTTGTACCAATATATATTGATGCGTACTTTGTTTTAACAATTTAATTTGTTTATACTGTTTATCATATATGCTTGAGAAAATTGGGGATGGTTGTCGGATGCAAGAGTCCCATATCGTAAGTGATAATGTTGAGTTGATAGAGGAATAGGAATGTAGAGGATAAATAATAATATGTGTATGTAGTCGATAAATTGAGTGATATATAAATATGGTATTTAGTAAGATTGTTTGGAGGTGAATATTTCTATAGTTAAAGTATGGGTAGGTAGACGTTTCTGGTAATAGATGTTTTAAGGGTGTGACAAATCATGTATGAAGGTGCTTTTTTGTTATTCGTGTTCGTAATGGATATGGATAAAATAGAGAAATGGGGAATAAAAGATTATAAATTTTATTACGTGCAACTTAAGAATTATGTGTATTATTTATTAAAGAGAGAGGTTTGGTTTAGGTTGTCTTAGGTCGAAAATATTTAGATAATTAGAGTAGAGATTCGTACTCTTATTATTGTTTTTTTAAAATCTGTATTGGAAGTTTGAGAGATTATCCATGTTGCTCTTGGAAATAGTGGATTGTGTTATGAGCTATGGGGGATTAGGGGGATAGAGTATGTAAATTAGTTCTGTTTATACATTATATTGGGACGATTACAAGATAGTTTCGAGTACTAGGAAGATCTACGATCACTATGTGACATGACAGTTTGATCAAATATTATATTTATTGTTTTAGAGCATTATTGAATTTATTTGAGAATTTTGATTATTTTATTCATCATATTATTATTATAGTAATGTTATGGATTATTACTTTCAGATTGATGAATTTGGCAATTTGGTTTCGAAAAGTTATTAATTATTAAGTTGATATTTAAGCAACGCTGCTTAATTGGGGGTATTTAATTTAGTGCTTTATTTATTAATGATCAGTTATTTAATTAATTATTATCTGTAATTCTTATGTATTATTATTTATTATTAAATTACTCTAATAATTAGTATGAGTATGTTATTGCTTCTTTATTAATTTATGTATCTCATATATTAAATGATTATGTTTGCTAATTTAATTTTTTGCTTGTTTTTATTATTTCTTGAGTTGTTATCTTATTGTTTAGTAGTGTTAGTTGGGAGTATGTTCTGACTTAAGGTTAGACTTTATCCTCCAAATTTAAGAACGGCTTTAAAGGATATTTATTTCGGTGTGTGAGGTTGCTACGTCGACGTCTCTGAAGCTGTGTCTTTTTGTTTGTCTGGCTTACTAGCTATAATGTAGGGAGTTATTATGTAGAGTAGATGGTGATGCTAGCAGTTATAGCACTTTAGTTTTTAATGTATGTGATTGTTTGGGTATTTGGGCCGTTGTCTGTGTCCTTTTTATTTGGGTCGGTTGTCAGTCTGATATATTTTGCTGACTATTTTACGGGGTGGATGTATTTATTCTGTTGTATTTGAGTGGTTGCAGTGTTTGCCTGGGTAGCTTATGCTATGAGTTAGGGCGTGGTTTAGAATCCGTTACTACATAGGTGTCAAGGGTTAGTTTTTACTGTACTATGTTGATATGTTAATACTTCATCTATTTATTCTTTAATTGTTGTTAGCGGATTTTTTGAGAGCTACTTATACTAAGCCATTATGTTAGGTACGCTTACTATAGTCCTTGCTCTGTAGTTACGGTACTTTGTATCTTTCACGCTTCACCAATAATGATGTAAATATTATGGTTGTCGACCGGTGTGATGTTGCTGTGTATCTGAGTGTTTTTCATACCTTTGGTGGGGTTCGTGTCGTGTATTTTCTCTAGAGGAGAGATGATTGATAGCTGATGTATGAGAGGAGGATTGTAGAGAGTACGACGTATTGACGCAGCGTGAGAGGATAACAGTTCATATATGCTTTTTAAAGTGATTGTGGTGTCTTGGTATCGCAATATTAAATCGTGTGTTTTGCTGTGTTTGCCGGGTTACACTGAGTGTGTCATGCTTTCATCGTCAGGTCTCGTATCATCGTGGCACTACAAGAGCTTGTGGTTATCTTATAATCCCATGACTATCCATGCTCGAGATCTTGCATGTGTGTCATAGGATTTGATCACGGCGAGTCAACAACGTGTCTGATAGATTTTTCGCTTGCCGATTCTAACTCATATGATTTATACTGAGGTACTACTTTCGTCTTAAGGGGTAGCCGAGGGGCATCGTCTGTACTGATATAGGAGCGCTGGTCAGTCTGGTGTGACATCGAGATTGTCTTAACGTCGTCTCTGTTTCTCTCTGTGTTCATTCATAGTGGTGTAGTTGATATGAGAATACTCTCTGTACAGTTTCGTTTAAATTATATTCATGATTACTTGGGTAGGTTAATAAGTTCGGACATGTGTGAGAGAATAACGAATGTTAAATAGTTCAAATTGTATGTTTTTGTAACTGATTGTGTATTTAAGTCACTTCCAACAATATTCTTTACGTATATCTATGTCCTCTCTAATATATCTAGATATATTATTTTATTCTGGGTGTTGCCTCGTTTTGAGGAGGATATATATCGAGGTATCAGTACCTTCCTAAATCATGTGTGTTGTGTATGTACATATGTATTTGATGTAATGATAACAGTATATTTTTAGTAGAGGCTATTTTACCCTGATATCGTTTGTATTACTATGTACTTTTGCCGCTAGCCTAGGGGTCATAAGTTAAATTTGATTTTCTTAAAACCGTAGTCTTTACTCTTTGTCACCCCACTAACTGGTATCTTGAGTCACTGCAGTCGGTTGGATGTAATGGTACTCAAGTGGTGCGTGGTTTGTGCGTGACTGTAATTACTGTAAATATGTTATGGCTTGTTATTAAATAAGATTAGTAGGGTTAGATATTGTGTGTTAGTGTTTAGGTGTGTGGGTGTATGAATTTGTGGCTCTTACTATATGGCCTGTTTATGTTAGTGTAAGTTGAGTGGATTCTTTTGGTATTGATCCCATCGTTTCTAAGTGTCTTACGTTCGTGATTGTAGTGTGGGTGTGTGTGATTTTATGCGCAGAGAATGAGAGATTATACGATTAGTACGTGATACAGAGGAGACATGGTAGACGGAATGATGGATGTAGAGTAGAGACAGGCAGAGAGAGAGAGTAGAGTAGGATTTCTGTCTTATCAGAACACTCAGAAGAGTAGGAGAGTGAGCACGGAGAATGGAGTAGAGAGAGAGAGGAGGAGATGGATTGAGGAGCGGTGTTGTGGCCTGTAGTGAGGAAGCATGGGAGTATTTGTTAGATCGAGGAGAGAGCCGACTGGTGTCTCCAATTGTTGCATTGTTGATATTAACAAATTTATAATTTTTATATTTGTAACTGAATATTGTGGGTACCTTATTATAGAGAAGTATTCTGGGATCTTCGCATATGATATCTTATTATATTATTTTTAAGGGTGCGGCTACGATCGGCGTTCTCTACTCTCCATCGTCTAGTTGATGTGCTTAACTCTGTGTATGAGTGTGTTTGTCCCCTGCTCTATCGACGATCGCTTCGGTGCTGTGGCTTTTCGTCTATTCTAGTTCAGTTCATCTCTCTCTTTCTATTTTGTTTCAAATGCTTTATATCTTCATAGTCAACGGTTGGGACCCGTATACTTAGTATGCGGGTGTTAGGTTGGGGATGAATAGTTATGTCATGCGAAATGATTATGATTCACTTATATACTTAAGTGGAAAACTATAAATCATCTTAGGTGTTATTCCGCATATTTCTGTATCGTAGGTCGGGTTAATTAGAAGTTATCATTAACTTTTATGCTTACTTGTAAATGCTTTATTTACACCAACAACATCCTATTAAGTGAAGTATGAAAACCATAACTGGGCGAATAGGTGCTGGTAAGTCCGCTATGACATCACAGGTGTTAATAGAATATATTGATCATTATCTTTACATATTGTAGGATCGAGGCTGCAGCTTGATCACATCGTTAAAGCTTTTTATATAATAATGGTATATGTACCCTCGTCCTGGCTATCACATGAGCGGTTGCTTTCTTGTTCTGTCTGTGTCCGTGGTTTTATTATTTCGTATATCCTACTCACTCTGTCTCACATTGTTTTCCTTTGCAATAGATACTTGGTATCTGAGTCTGTTTACCGTCAGGCAAATAGAGAAGCTTTGAGAGTGACATCTATGTTTTTTTTGTGATAATTATAGGCCGTTTGGTCGAGTTTTTAGAGGACAAGAAAATTTGGTTTGAAGGGGGGGACATTCAGATGTGTGGTTATGAGGTGTACCAGGGATTCTGGCTATGGTACGCGCGTTGATCCACCCCTAATGATGTTTTCTCTCTTGTTGTTTGGGAGTGCAGTTGTATTTCGACAGGTGACTTTGTTAACGCGATGCTTCTTGGGTATATCAGAGTGCGGCGGCTCGGCGGTCAATGTTACTTTATCTCCTTTTTCCCCTCTGTTTGGTATGCACTGGTCGGTTACAGTTTCTTTAACATCTGTAGCTTTGTTACTAATATACTGAATCGACTGGCTATTTGTTATATGGGTAGCCGAGTTGGTGTTGTGTCGACTCTATGCCGTCCTGGAAACGTTATCAAGATTATTGTAGGCGATTTATTATTCTTGCTGTTGGTGTATTCGTGCCAGACGTGGCGTGCGGGTTACTCTGAGTATTCTTCTGGAAGTTTCTTTATTTTTTTTTTTTTGTGTGTTTATAATTTTATTTTTGGTGTTTTTGTAAATCTTTTGTGTTGTTTTTTTTTTGATCAGGTATTGATATTGGTATCTCGTATTTATTGTATTTTTTTTGTTTTTTTTTAACTACTAATGTTAGTCCGGGGTCAAATTTCTATTAGTAGGCGTTTTCTTATAGATATCTGCTGGTATTTCATATTATACTGTATTTTTCGTCATTTCCTATGTAAAAGTATTTATGAGTCTACTATTTTTATTATTAAACTTTTCGAGTAATTATATCTTACTACTGTAGTTATATCTATCAATTTCTAAGCATATTTTTACCATTTTTTAAAACATATTATTTATAAACGGTATCGTTTATAGTGCATTTGTTAACTTTTGCTGTGTAGAATTAAGGTGATCGCCATATGACTCGTAACCTTGTACTGCCTACTCGCATATTTGATTGTGTGGATTTTAAATTTTTCTAGAGCTCTATGATAAATGGTTTACCTCTTGCCGCGTTATTAAATATTATGACATAGTATTTTGTGGAGGTAATCACCAACGTATTCTGAGATTTGATGTCAGTTAATACATGTATTTATTATTTTTTTTTGTTTGACAAAATTTTTTCTTATGAGTTTTTTTTTTGTCTATTGAGCTTTCTATTTTAAATATATTATTAAGTTATTTCGAAAGTATTTTTATTGATAAGAGTAGCAATCTGTGTATTGGGAGAGTAGAGTTTTATAGTGAGAAATGTGTTTATCTTTATTTTGTTCTTGAGGATGGAAAGAAGTGCAATATATGCCTGAAGTGAATTTCTCGCAGAGATTTTGATCAACTGACAATAAAACCTTTATTTTTATGTTGATTACTAGTTCAAAATATAAAAAAAGATTATTTAATAGCTGTTCAACTATATGAAAGGATAATTACCCAAACCAACATAAAATGGATATAGCATCACAATATAGCTCATAATTAATAATGTAATTATAACAATTATATATAAATAATTAATATATTAATAAATATATAATGTAATTAAGTAAGCAAGTGTGATATATATTGCTAGTATGTGATATTAAAAATATAGATCTTAAATAATTATAATTAGTATTATTAGTATGAAGTGATTAGTAAATTATCTCTATCTCTATCTCAATTGGATATGCGAGAAAAATTCATATTGGATTTGTAGTAGAATAAATGTTTTCGTTAAGAGATTAACTTTGTTTCTGAGTGAGAGATGAATTCGATAATATTTATTGCCGTTTTTGTTAAGATTTCTTCTTGTAAAATGATTATGATCTACTTGATCGTTCCAGCAAGGTCTGAATAGTCGGGAATCTATATTAATTCAGTAAAAGGATCGTTCAGGTTGTTTGTTATAGGGAATTCTCTTGTATCAACATCTGGCGTTAAATAGTTGAATCATAGTTAATATCTTATATCGCGAATTAGGCGTGTGACTCCCCATTTATGTCGTGTTTGTTGTGCACTGCAGAGTTCCAATTTTCTCATTTTATATCTAAATCCATCCCGGATTTTACGTATTCATTTAGACGTTTCTTATTTCGTTATTAATTGTTATTCTGTTAAAAATAATTAATGATTTTTCAAGAATATCATATATATATGATATTGTGAGCTTTTTAAGTATTGGGTATAGTATCGCTAGGGTATCTTCTGATATTTTAATTAAGAAGTCGAATTTGTATTTTGATTTGTTTTCATTTTAGAGTAGTCCAGATGGATAACGAGATGTTATCAGATTCCCCATTTTGTTTATTAATTCTTAAGGATGTTTTAATCCCTTTATTATATTCATTTATCATTTTCTATTAATCTCGGTCAATCCGGTACCGTATTTGCGTTTCTAATATTCTTATACGCAGGAATTAGGTTAGTATACTCTAGTAGATTTATAGATGTTTTTTAAAAGAATATTCCGTTTTATTTTTTTTTTGAGAAAAAGCTATTTATATATATTGATAATGTGTTGATAATGATAATGATAGATTTTTATTATTATGATGACATTATTTTATTTTATTATTATATATGTAACTTATTATTATATATTTATTTTTATTTTAATATAATAAATGGATAATTTTTTAGGAGATATAAAAAATGTATTCCAACATCTCTTAATTGATATTATTATATATAATTAGAGAGATTTTTTTTTCTATACATTCTTGTTTGAATCGGATTTTTCAGATTTTGTGATCATTTTTAGCAATTGTTTATTAACTGTTTTTAAATTTTTATTATTTTCATTTATTATTTATATGGTCGTTTATGCTTTTTTGTAGTGTTGCGGTTATCGATTGCATGTTACGTGAAAAAATTTAAGTGCAGTGGCTCGCGTATCGCTTGGTGCGTCAGTGGTGTTGGTTTTCTTTGTGTGTGTGTTTTTGCCTGTAGTTGGTTGTATGTCTTTTACAGCTCACCGCCGTGACTACTTCCTCCTTTATCTTCTCCCTTCAATGTTATTGCTGAAGTATTCACGCAATTCTGTGGAATCTTAATTAGGTATCTATCTATTTTTCGTAGGTATAAAAATTTGTAGTAGAAGCTTGTGATATGTATAAACGGAGAATTGGTTTGTGAATTATTATGAGTGTTATGAAGATAAGAAAATTTTGAGCATATTAGTGCATTGTTGTTTCTATATAACCTATCCATTGCTGTATCAGAAGTGTAATAATATTAAGAGTTTAAAATTTGGGATATATGTTGATGTTAGGTGTTTATTTTTTGAAATAAAAAATAGATATATATTTTAATTGTAGTGTATAAATAATTAAGTGATATTTAAATTAAATTATAGTGAGATAGACAATAATTGAGAAGCTATTATTTAATAATTATATCTGAAAATTTAAGGGTGGGCTGGTTATAGTGATTTATATTTATAGTGGGTTATCTAGTTAATTATGTATTCAAGACAGGTCTTGATTGAAATTATACATATAGGATTTATAATATCTGTTTTTCATCTTATCGTGCAACTTTAACTGGTCGACGATGTCGTTGTCATTTCAAATCAATAAGTTCAACCAGATCATGTTCTTCAAATCTGCTGCTAATGCCTATGAAGGTTCGTCAAATCAGTCGAGTACATTTAAAGGGGGGCAGCTCTCATATTCCTGTCGGTAATCTGTCGCTTATCTATACTCTATGCTCTAATTCTATGCTCGCGCTACATTCGTGCGATCATTATATCGATCTTCGTTGCAATTCTCGATCTGCTTGGATAATCTTAAGGATCTCCGCTATCTGTGTAAGCTCGCGGTAAGTTCTATTAAGATCCTTACAGCTCATCGATGAGATTCTCTCCGTTGTCGTTCTATCTAGTTCCATGAGTGCAAAATGCGAGAGGGTGAATTCGTATGATTCTTTAATATTAATTTATTTCTTTTACAGTTTAACATATGAATTTCTACCAAGATATCGCAATTATATGATATATGTCATATTCTTCACTTCAATATTGATTTTGTGAAGTATTATTATATCGTTTCATGTAAAATTTCAGATACGTCGTTGTTTGCACACAGCAATTTTAGCTACACCATACATGACCATTTAGTCTCTCCCGGACCGCCTAGGGTTTATTCCGTTCAAAGGGGCCGCGCGAGCTGTCTGATCATCTTGTAGTTTTTTATTAATAATAAGTTTTGGTCTACTGTAATGTGCTATAGATTCTGCTCTTATGTTCCTTGGTTAAGTGGCGCCTGTGAGACTCTCTTTCTCTCTACGTGAGGATTGTGTCCTGCACGCTACTCGCTATCATCTCCACTTCGTTTTGGTTTATCTTTGGTACGAAATGTGAAGGTTCTGTTGGAGCAGTGTGTCCGACTTAGACCCTGGCCTATTCTATACCTGCCACCTCTCCTCCACCATCATCTCAACGTCTAGGCGTCGGCTCTGGCCAGGTTATTCTGCTCTTTGCACCCGCTCTCTCGATCGCTTATTGTCGTGACCGCCTTCCTCGCTCACACATCCCCGTTCCGTCTTAGTGCTGCCGCTTTGTCTACAAGCAAATCTGTACGAAGTTGATCGCTGAAATGAGACTCCTGGCCTTCATTTTTGACAGTGTAATTTTTTGATTGCTTCTCCCCCGCTACTTATGCGTATCTCGGACTGATACAGTTCTTCGGCTCTGCTGCCTCTCTGGTCTTCTTGTCTAACACTCTGCTGCTCGAACGTGTTGGCTTCGGTCCGGGCGTTGCAGAATCGATATCTTCTAATCTGGAGTACCACCGCTCTGGCGTCGCTGTTCCTTCGTCTTTTCTCTCTTCTACGATAGTTTTCTCTTTGCTCCTGTGTTTGTGTATACACTATTTCCCGTTTTACATGCGTGGGGGGTGAGTAAGGTCGAGGGAAGGGGGTAATGGACGCTGTGGGTGGATATGTCGTCGTTATCTATATAGCTTATGATAGGTGCTAGGGCTATGTAGGGGGGATAATTAGGTTGGCGATAGGTTCAATGGGATTAGGGGTGCGGGTACTATTAGTATGGTTAGTGGGTGGTGTGCGCGCTTGACGTATGAGGCCCGCGGGGGCTTCACCCTCGCTTTCGCTCCTTGACCTCTCTGCTTTCTCCGCTGTCATTTATCGCTCTGTCTCTATGTTGGTTTGTCCTGTCCGTGTCGTCCTTATGTTTACTGTACGGCGGTCATATTACTCGTCGTCGTCTCTGTTTCTTTCTCTTACTCGTTTCTCTGCTGCTGATTGATATATATTCATCTTTTTCTTGCGCTGTACATATTGGTACGTATCATAGTTTTTGGACGTAATATTTTACCATCCAATCTGGACCAATGTCTTCCTCTCCTTTCTTTACCAATGCTAATGGGGGGATCAGTACCTAAGTATCATGTTTCCTAGGTGGTTCGGCTATGGCGGTCTAATTGGGATTCGGTCTGTATTCTTATTCTTTATAAACATATTTCGGTGATTAGGTCGGTATGCAGTGGTTAATTTTCTTTATTATGGAGTTCCTCTCATTATGATATCTCGGTTTTGGATGTTTTATGATAATTTTCGGTGTACATTACTATAATTGGCTAAGTCTGTTTCTATTAATGTGGTCGTTTACATCTTCTTTATATTCTAGTCTAAATGATGCTATTTCGATGATTCTCTTTACATTTATATAAGGATATCTCATCGATGTACTAATGGATTCTTAAAGCAATTTCGTGTGTTCTGATTACGATATTGTAGAGTTACCTACGTGCGTCGCGAATCCAGTCATTGACAATTCATGGATGTGCTACAGTGGAATTGATCGTATTGTTATATATTTCGATACATACTAGGGTCTTCTTCGTGAGTTGTTTTATCTGGTATAGTTTCTTCGCCTATATACTTATTCGTTACTATCTATTATTCGTCTCTACTGCCCACTAATTCTATCTGTATTTCCCATTAGTTACTATATGAGTATACTAGGTACTATTGATATATAATAATTCATTACTATCTATATAATAAAGTATTATATATGTATAAATAATTATGTTATATAATTATTAATATATTGATTATTATAATATAGTTTATATTAAATATTTATCTATGTATTATATATATAGTTAGTATATTGTATAAGTGGCATTATATGCGACTTATGTTAGTTGTCGTTCTCGCTTAGTGCGGGTCCAGAGCGTTATTTGTATTCGAGAACTGTGCGGTGGTATGGACGTCTGATCGATATTAATTACGCTGATAATGCGTGGGTAAAGGTATTATCCGAGTGTGGTTTTCCCTTGTTCTGCCCTTTTCCCCAGCACTCTGCCATTAGATTTCCTGACTATGAGATTGTTATTAATACCCGTGTTCTTTATTGTTTATTCTCACCTCTATTCTTTTGTTAACTTCTTGCTTTTCTACACATTAATGTTCTTAGCCATTATATTCAAATGCTTGACTTGGTCAAAACATACTTTCGATCTACTTTTCACTTGAAATTCTTCACAGATGAATTGTTTACCTTTACTACTTTTAATTACTTATGAGTTCTACTCATACGTCGAAATAGCTAGCATATCCATAGTTTCGTGTGGAATAGATTTAATGGGCTGGACAGGTGTCGGTCCAATATTTAGAGGAGAGGAGAACCGATCTTAGGTGAGCCAACTTAATCTAGAACTGGGGCTGTGGAAGCTCTGACCTCATAACAGCATTTGTTAAGTGGATTTTTTTGAGAGTGCCGAATTTGTTGAGCTTGTTACCAGCGTTAAATTACTAGAAACCTTATAGTTCTGCGCTGTAGGAAATATTTACTATTCGTGTGGGGATCTTTTGAGGCACCCACTGTAGTTATGTTTATTTTTGAGGAGTCGATTTTTGAGTCAAATTTAGGCGTCTGATGACAGATTGAAGAGAAAACACGGTATGTCAAATATTATTTAATTTTTATATATATTTGTAATTTTTTGTAGAGGAATCATGATCCGTCTCTTTAGGTATTTAATTATATTTTTGTGAGTGCATTTTAGCGTGGAGAGGCGGTGGGATGTGGTATTGCGATACGGAGTTTTTCTCGTTGAGATAGCAGTGGGAGGGCGCTAGCGACTTAGGTTTTTCCGAGGTGTGCGGTGCTACGATACTCGGATGGGTCGCCAAGCTTGTGTTTATAGCGTATTGTTATATTATGTATATAGTATAATATATAGATATATATACTATATATATTACAGTATATTTATATATTATAGGTTATTTTATGTAGACACTACCTCCCTTGCCTTCCCCGCAAAGCCGCAACGGAT
Organism: Trachelipus rathkii; assembly: GCA_015478945.1. NCBI lineage: Eukaryota > Metazoa > Arthropoda > Malacostraca > Isopoda > Trachelipodidae > Trachelipus > Trachelipus rathkii. Next base: position 29,985 of record JABUQX010085270.1, read on the forward strand.
ATATATATAAATATGTTAGTTGGATCTCTATAGTACTTGATGGACAAAGAAAGGTTGAGGTTGTGTGGAAAGGAGTGGTGCACTGACGGGTTCTTCTTTATGAAGAAGGTATGCGATTTCAGGGTTTTAAAAAACCTTTGTGGTAGTGATAATCTCATAGAAATAAATTCTTTACTGATAATGAAAAGAATAGAGATACTCTTGGTAGGGAAATTATATCAGTAACACTGTAAGTAGAGCAAATTCGAGAGTGTGTTTACAGTTGCATCATTAATAGTAGAGAGAAACCACTGGCTTTCGGAAACGTTGAAAGCGCTCGAAATGATAGTTTTAGAGAATGGAGATATTTAGTGTGTGTTTTCCGATTTAAAATTTGGATGTAATAGAAGAATGTAGGATAGTCAAAATAAAATTAAGTGAAAGAAAACAGCACCGAATAGGTTAGTCTTTAAACTATCAAAACAACCGAAGCCAAAAGGTGTAATCCTGGTCGAGAGCTGGTGAAGTTTTAGTGGAAGAGGTGGTTTTCAACAAAAGAAACATTAAAAGGATGCCTACTAATAAACTAGACTTTTGGTAGTTTAGTATAGGTCCCATTTCTACCACCAGATTCTTCCATTTCTTGAATGGTGACTGAGAGAGAGAGCTCAAAAGGAGAGACGATGTTCGCTTGCATTACTAAACAACTTCTCGGCACGGTCCACTACAACCATTTTTTATAATACTTGAAAAAGATTATGCATTAAGTGTTGTGCTGGAAGTACACCAAGAAAGGTGAGAATTCCTTCTAGACACATCTGTATACTCATTACCACTTTCGAATTAAAATCATAATATTCCAAAAATAATGAATATTAATTATAGATATTAATATATATATACTAAAAATCTAATGTCATATATAATTCAACTACATCTAATATATATATACCTATTATACTAATAAGTATTATATAAATATAGTAATATTATACTATATATATATGATATATATCATTATAAATAATATAGTATATATTTATATAACTAATATTATAATTAATATATACATATATATATATTAACTAATATAATATTATATAATTATATATAATAATATAATAATATATATATATAAATATATATATAATTTATATATATAATAATTTATTTATTATACTATATAATAAATAATAATTACTTTGTGTGCAAATGTTCCACGAAGGAAGCGAATTATAGATTTGATCTTTATATTCATGTCATTATATATATTATATATTTATAATTATATAATATATATTATATAATATATAATTATACTATATATAATATAATATATTATATAAATAATATATAAATATAATATATCACACTCACTCAGTAGTGATAATATTTAAAGGAGAACTTAAAGAGTAATATATTGTAATTATAATGCCTATCAAGTGGATTGGGTAGAGGCTTATAGGAAATTAAAGAATCCCATCCAACCATGTCTTGAAAGACCCAACTCTTTCTTCGGTTTGTTTGACCAGCTTTCTCAACCTATATTATATCCCTCAATTTTTGTTGAGCCAACACACCAACTATTATAATTATAAAATAAAAAAATATCTGATATATATTAATGCTAAATATAATTATTATTATATATAACTATATAATTAAATATATATAAATAAGTGATTATATATATAAATATATATATATATATATCATATATGATTCGACCGAAATATGGTTGTTCTCAATACCTCAAAAACATCACTCCTTCAAACGTAACTTTCCACACACAGCTACAATCTTTCTTGATAATAATAATGTTAAATATTCGTCTGTTCTTAATTGTTCTTGGTATATTGTCTTTCTCTTAACCTTATCCTTGGAAGACTTTAAGAGATAAAACCTTTAACAGAGATAAGGTATTATGGAGGCGTCTTCGGGAACTTCTTTGTCTACCTTGTTGCTGTGTCTTGAATAAGAGATATCATTGCCCTTGAATTGATAGTTCTCAATCAGATATATCTGAAATGTTTTCATTATGTTCAAACTTTTTTTTTTATGGAGAGAATTTCTAGGGCTTTTCGAACAACTTCTCCTAACGTTAAGACCGGACTACGCTAATTTCTTTTCATAGCACACCATATTTGAATTGTTAGTAATAAGCTTCTTATAATGTTGACAATCTAACTGAAAGACTCCTCTTACTGAACTCTCTACTTATATTCCTTTTTCTTTTAATATGAGAGTTTTCGAGTAGCCATTCGTATACCCATAACAATATCATTTCTCTATTTTCGCAATTCGTTGACTCCCACAAATAATATCTATGCTTCATTCTCTCATGATAGGTCTATAAACTCAATTGGTTACGTTTGCAGTTGGAGACAACTTACTTCTATTTCCGCCAAAATCTTCTTTTCTTAAAACGACACTTTTAAAACGGCTTGCATAGAAATATAACATTCAAATTTAATTTAAGTTCAAATTTTGGGTCCTTTCTATTTGGACAATACAAATATTTTTCTTATTAAATTTTATTTCAATTTAATACCTTTCATTATACTTTACAATAATTTAAAAATAATTTAGCCATGAAAATTAATTCCTTATTCATAATATAATAAAAAAGCAAAAAAACAATTTACGTATAGAGAATAAATGCATGATTAATATATTTACGTTAATTTTATAAAATACATTTAATGCATAGCCTTAAAGTCTAGAATATTTCAAGGATAACTTTAATTTTTTCCTTATTTAATTTTAATATTTCTAATTTTCTTGTTAATTTTTTAAGTTTGACCCTCAACGCGTATGCTTAAAGAATCCCCACGTAGGCAAACCCCCTCTGCCATGCAATTAAAATAAAACATATATACGGTAGTATAATGCTTATTAATATAATTAAATAATATTAAATAATTTTATGAAAATCATATTTTTTCAGTTCTCTAACCATTAAATCTCCAAGGTTTTCAATATTAATTATTTTTGGTTTTAACTATTAATAATATTAATACCCACTTACTCCCAACGTAAATTATTTAGATAATTTCCTACAAAAAAAATAAATAAATAATTAGACAAAAATAAAAATAAAAATAAAATAAGCTTAGTAAATAGGAAATTCCAAAATCAATTAGAAAAAGAAATTAGGAAAAGTCCGAATTTTGGAGTTTCTGAACCAAACCCTGGTAAAAATCAACGTAGGACATTCTCTTCCATCTCAGCCAGAATGACAAGGTTATTTGTGTTGCTATAAAATATGATGCCCATATTTCTTGGAACTTCTGTTACTTTAAATTAGAATGTTCTCATTGCCATCGTCTAAAAATAATTTCTGTAAATTTTTTTTTTCAAATAAAATAATAGTATTTAAAAAAAAAAAAAATTAGACTAAAAATCTATTAGAGTTACATACACTTCATTAAAAAATATATAGTTATTCCTATGACTCCTTTACAACAAAGGAATCATACAACTTTATATATAAAATAATATTTACAACAGTGAATATAAAAAATACATGGTTGGGTAACTTGGTATAATGTGTTGGGCATGACAAGACTTTTGGGGTATTGTAATTAATTTAAGATGGGAGTTAGACTACAAAATAATTCAAGCTTAATCACGATAAATTAGAAATGTGAAAAAATATTTGAATATTTATAACATATTTTTTAAAAGTAGCTTCGACATATCAAAGAAAAAGCGATAAAATTTTGAAATAATTGTTTTCGTGAAATAATAATAAAATCTACACCGCTAATACAGTTATATTATATATATATAATATAATATATATTATATATAATATATATATAAATGTTATAATATATTATTAATATAATAATATTATAATATTATATATATATAATTATATATATAATATATAATATAATATATATATAATTATATATAATAATAAATTTATATATATATATATTATATAATAATAATATAATATTATATATATATAATAAAATATTAATATTCTAATATAATAATTTATTATATAATATATATATTATTATTAAATATATATATATAATTACTAATATATATATATATGTATAATTATATATATATATATAATATAATATATATATAGTATATACTTAATATTATATATAATATAATATTTTATAAGGACAGTTTTATATATAATGTAGTGTGACAGTGACTAAAGAAGTATATACAATTCCAAATCACTTGGCCAGTTACTTCTTAAAATTCTTAGTAAATAAGACAAAGAAAGTCAACAGGTATACAAATACCCAATTTATATTTCAGGTAGCCCCATACGATAATACCATATAATGAGATATTTTTTCTTTTGAAAAGCATTTTTATTGGAATATAAATTCGAGAGGAGAGGACTGGTCTAAAAAATCCAATATATATTATTATATATATATAATAGAGTATAGTATATATATAATATATATAAATTAAGCACATTATATATATAATATATTATATATAATTATATATTATATATAATCTCATATATATAGTAATAATTATATAAATATATATTATATATATATATATATATATATAATATTAATAATAATTATATATTATTAATATATATATACGTATATATATAAATTAAATATATATATATATATATATATATAATAATAATATGATTATATAATATAATATATAATATATATATATATAATATATATAGTTAATAATATATATATTTAAGTAATATAATATATATATATAATATATATAATATATAATATTATATATATATATATAGTTTTTGTCTTGTTATGACTGAGCGAGAAGTGGGCTATCCTTTCATCAGGCACCACAGCTATCCCCACTTTCCTCCCTTCAATAAAGCGGTTTTCAGACTATTGATGAATGCCTTTTAACTTTTCTTCCAGCAAGTTTTCATCACTCGGCAGCGGAAGCTGCATTCCGCGACCTTACCGCGGCAGTAGTAGATTAGGCAACCCCCTATTGGTTCCAGAGACGGTAGCCAAAGCTACGGAAAAGAAAAAACTCAATACAAAGCGACCCCGCATCTGACCCGAAACATTAATTTTTAAAGCAGTACTGACGGAGACACAATCTCTTCGAATTAATTGCCAACGGTAAACTATTTCGAACTATACACATCGAGAATGTCAACCATCCATAACATAACTCCCATATTCTTCAGTCGTGGAAAGTTGACACTAGAAATATCATCAGCCGACACTCCAACAACTCTTCGTGCCAACGTCCATATGTTATGGCTTGATTATAACACGATAAGATATCTGCTCCAGCAGTGTTGCAGATGCTTAGGTATAATGAACACCAGTGGAGATTAAGAGAGATTTGATGAAGCTTTCAAAGAGAGGAATTACAACTGAGCCACTCACAGAACTTTTAAAACAGCGAAAGGGAAATATGACTATTAACCGTTTATTTTTACACTTGCGAGTAATCAACGCACGGCGAATAGGCAAGACGGTGGCCCAAACTTGGCCCAGACTTAATTAATCATAACATTTTACCAAAACTATTTGCATCAGACGGCTTCTTGACTGGAGTTCTGTATAAACATAATCTGGATCGAATCCTCACTTTTCCATCTATTTCGACCTACAGCTTTTGATAATCCCTATATCCCAACCTGGAAAGATTTAAGATTAGGCAGGAACAACCAAAGAATGAATTTTGACTATCACTCTGTTATTCTTGTAAATTGATGGAGTAAAATTTTCAGGCCGCCTTCTCTATGTTCTAGGAGAGAATCGCTAGGCACCTTTTTCAAACTTACCTAGTTGATTTTCGCAGACAATCATTCGACGCGAGATCCGTTGTAAAAATTGGACCATGAACATCGGAGACCTTCTCAACTGGTGGGAATGGTTCTTGTGTCTCTTTTTAACATGAAAAAGTTAATGGATACGTGGAACAACTGAGAGGGTTCTTCAATTAAACCCACTTGCCTACGGTTTTCCCAGGAAAAGCTCCCTCTCTTATTATTTAAATGCACTTCTTTCAGACATATCATATCAGGTTCGCGTGCTGCTTCCTGGATGAGGCGTTCAGCAGGACTGTTCTAAGTAGCATTATTAATTTTGCTACCTACGAATTCAAATGAGCATCGTTACTATCATCTCGGCGACGGATCAGCTTTTTCTACTCCTTTGAGTTGCTGGACGCTATAATAATTTACAGGTGCGCAGGACTACATCTTCTGAACACGGCAACTTTCACTAGCTATTGAGAATATTTCACAAATGGGAGTAAATCCCAATGGCTTTCCACTTTACAATAGGTAATCAGACGCCTGAGTAAATATAAGAAAAATTTATCGAACTAATTAACACAAGGCGAAAGATTACTTCACATGGCTGTAGTCCTTAACGTCAAACGATCATCAGCTTGGTCAATTGTTAAGAAGTATATTGAAACAGGGGGAACAAAACGGAATGTCCCTTCAGGTGGATAACTATCAAAAACTCACAATAAAATGATAGACTTTCTTATCGAAATGAATTTTTCAATCACTCTGAAGGAAGCAGACATTATCGTATAAAATTTGGGTAAGAAAGCATTTATTACTTCAATTCTTGCTATACAAAGACCATTAGATGGAACACTAGCCTCTCTGAAGAAGGTTTGTGATATACTAGACAGAGGAAATAATAATGACTATACTATTTGCATACTAACTATGTATATGCTACACCGTACTTTGTGGAGTATACATATGTACCTCTAGATTTGGTGATTTGATACATGAAGAAGCATATGGACAGGATTTAAGATATGCACAAAGCTAACATATAACAGAGCACCAACAGAGAAATGAGCTAATGCAATAGTATCTGGCTCCCGAGAACAGATATCATGTCATCATTGCAGAAACTGACAGGAAATCTGGTTAATATATTTTGAAAAAAAATTGGAAACGTTGACATCCACATCTTTTGGAATATCCTTATTAATTTATCAATTATTTTAAGGGAAGAAATTGCTTTTATTGTGCTAGTAAACGCACCTGCCCATACAGGTCAAGAAAGGCACCATTTAAAGTATATACCGCCTATCCTATAGAAAATTATTTCTTTTTTCTGAAATCGAAAGCAAAAGTGTGTTTAGGAAAAATTTAAGATGCAAGTGAGTAAAGTGACGAACCTTCCACAGTGGAGAGAACATTTACTAGAAACTGAAATTACAGACGACTGATTGCATAAAATAACGTCGTACGAAGTTCGAACAGGCTTTCACTAAAGCTGCCGTGTTTAATTAAATTTGTAAATAGGGAGGATATAGTTAACTAAATATCTTGATAAGTGATTTAATTACATTATTATTAATTAGTTAATACCGGTACAATTTAATAATATGAACAAATTTACTATTTATAATGTAACTGAGTGTTTTTTGGTAAGTGATGAATAAGTATGTAGTAATAAATAAATACCAGCTTTCATTGCCTAATGCTATTGTTAAATTGTAAAATATAGAAACCGATTGATGAGATTAATGAAAAAAGTTTGTTGAAAAGAGTGTAAACTTTGTCGGTTTAATTATGAAAATTCCTAATGACGTGATGTTATTTGTTAATCAAATAACTGGCTTTTTTCGATAATGGTTTATGTATTTAAGGGGCCCAAGCTGGGATTGTTATTAGTTTTCCGTTGATGTAATGACGAATTATCGAATCAAATGACACATTCTATCGAAACCGTAAAAGAGAGGTCTTATTCAAATTGAATAATTATCGGATTAAGAAATTATTTTATTCGAAATATTCTGTACACTATAGTACCATATTTTTGAGAGAGAGAGAGAGGAGAGAATATATATATATATAATATAATTAGTATATATAATATGTATATAAGATATATATAGACAGAATTGATGGATGAATAATAGTAATATAATTAGAATGAGATAGCTAATTGAGTAATAAAAATATATAACCAAGTAAAAGCTAACTCTGTGTTTGTACTAGGTTATGTTTTTTTCTCTACTTTTTTTTCTGTTGATCGAGTGTTTATCAAACTAAACAATCTTTTTTTTTCTGTGAAAAGTGAAACTTTATATATTCTTAAAAAAGCTAAGAATTATGTGAAGTAATGTTTTATGCATTTTCTTAATATGAGTATTCGGTTCATAAGTTTCTTAAAAAGGTAATCGTACTAGGTATTCATATTAAAGGTGTCGGTAACTAGGTTTAAGTTTCTCTTTAAAGGCTTTTTTTTATATAAACCAGTATTTAATTGTAATATTTATTGAACGTATGTTTTATAATCTTTAAACAATAAAAGAGGTATCATAGGTATCGGTATAAGGTTCCGTATCCCAGGGTATCGAGTATCAGGTTTCCATATTATAGGTATAGTTCAGGTTTCAATTTAAGCGTTTTCATAATCAAAACCATTTAATGTATCCAATAAACGTAAGTATATATTGTTTATTTGTCAAGTTTCCAGAATGTGCAGAAAACACTTTGATTGTCTATCGGAAATTTTGATAATATTGAGACCGAGGTCCTTTTTCATATCTTCTTGTTCGAAGCAATTTTTTAAGTAAATTCCAGCACTTCGAGCAGTTAAATATATGACTCATCATGTCTAAGCGCTTCTTCCAGTAGACTCGGACCTACTAAATATTTTGTAACGCCAGAGTGGGAATACATATACGAGACCCTGTTGAAGGAATAAATTTTCTTTTCAAGAAAAAGTTGTATTGGCTTTCGACTCGGTGGTATTAGTCTTCATCAGTAAAAAAAAATGGTAAGTTTACTTTCTGATAATCACGGTGTTGGCAAATTATACTAAATAAATCTGATGATCCATCGGAGATTCAAACCGATACTTGTGAAAGAGAAGGTTTTATATTTTTTGTCATATTGTTCATAAAGCCATTGATGATGCCTAAATCTTCCCGTCACTCCGAACTTATAACGATCGAATCCTTTCGGGACAATAGCATGGTACAGTCATGTTCACAAGTTCTTTTCCTAGAAAGAGAATATATTGTTTGCATATATATACACAATTTTAATTAGCAAAAGTGCCATTTTTACCTTAATGACTTTCATAAATACACAATTGTGTATATATTTATCCTGTATTATCTTCCTTGAGAACGAACTTGTGAATGGTGTATATGTAGTAGCGTTTTAATGTTATATAAATGAATTGATAAAAGTACACGTCAAATAAGAGTTGGTCCAGTACAAACAATAAGCATTTACTGCTAACTAGGATTATATTCAAGAGGTCAGATGATGTTAGTCATGTTAGAACGGATCTAAGAATTAGTTGTAAGACGTCTATGATGTCATATATGATCATGTCGTTGGTGCTATATACAGTCGTCAGATGAGTATCAGAGAGTGACGTGGATTCGTGGTAATAGTAGCTCAGCATCGAGGATATCGAGTGTAGCGGGCGAGAATGGGTAGAGCACTGGACAGGTATGATTTATGGCAAAGATATGAATAAGTTTGTTAATACCAGAATTAAGAATTAGTCGGATAATATCTGAGAAAGGGGCTAAAAAGAAGATAGATATACTGCTTAATAATATAAGCGAGAGTATAGCCTAGATCAGTAGCATAGTGAAATTATTAATATATAAATATATTGTGTATATAATTATTATATAATATATATATTATATATAATATATAATATATATATATATATATTAGTATAATATATATATATAATATATAATATAATATAAGACAAAGCAACCAATAATATAATGTAATGTGTTGTGTGTGTGTGTGAGCATGGTCTCACTCATACTGCCTTCATTTTAAATGAAAAACGAATCGACCCTTCGTCTTTTTTGTCCGATAAGACATTTGTCCTAGTGTAGTGTACTGTGGTGTGATATAGTGTAGTGTAGTGCTGCCGGCAAAATATTTAAGGTTCGTGAGGTGGAGCAACTTTATATATAGGGTCATTTAGCCTCTCAGGGCACCTTTAAAGCCCCCCCCCCCCCGGCCGATCAAAATAGCAAAAACTTATAAAAATTTTTCAAATGGACCAAGCACTGATTTGTTCCCTTACGTTGAACACTTTGCTTCAGTCAAGTGGAAAACTCCATATCTACGGATATACGAAAACAGCGTGGGGTACAAGACAAGGCCGCCAGAGAGAGGAGATGATGAAACGGAGTTGAGTACAGATGATGTATAGGATGGGTGCTGTGTATGTGATGGAGTTTGGTGGTTACGCTCAGGTGCAGGATAATTCAAGAGGAAACATTGAGAGCCGATACCACTGAATAAAACAAACTGTCAGTGGCAGTGGTTCAAATGCCAATTAGCCGTGAATCGTAAAGATAGGTGACCCATTTTCTCTTGTTTTCGTCTAGGTTGGAGGAGGTCAGTCCTGCTATGCAAGGGGTAATGTTAGGGAGAGATACGGTCAGATGACGATGGGAGAATATTGAGGCTTATTTGGTGCTTCAGATAATAACTGAAAACAATTCTAATTTGTTGGAGATGAGATTAAGTGGGTATCACCCACTACAATCTTCATGCAGGCAGACAAATCCAAAATTTATTACAGCCTTCCGTTGCTGCCCAACGAGTTTCGCGTCCAATGAGAGTCAGCAATCAGAATAGACAAATCCTCAGGGGAATCGGACCAGCACAATCTGAGAGAGTGCCATTCTAATGCCTGAGACTTAACTACAAACACAAAAGGATCAAAATTCCTCCACTAAAGTGTAAAAGCTTTTCGGGAGGAACTGACCGTCTTCAGTTTCGATCTTTCTTGCTTTCTTTTAGAAAGCATTCATACGGGTGCAGGACGTGACCTCTCGGAAGCTGCCAAGCTTCAATATTTGAAATCCCATCTTCAACGGCCTAAGCTCAGAAGAGGATGAGGAGCACCTCACACAAATATGACGCAAATATATGAGGTAGCTTTTACAGATAATTCAGAAAGAACTATAATTGGACGAGCCATTTTATTATTGAATTCGAGTACTGACAGTCCAAATAGCGCGTAGTTCTGCTGAATCAGCATTAGCAGCGTCTAGGCTGTGACGATATCGTGGAGTAAGTCTTGAAGCAGAGTGAGTAAGGGGATCTACCTGAGAACGGAGTAGTGTGTGCCGATGCTGTAGATTATCTTACGACGCAGGGATATGTTCAAAGAGATTGGAGTGGATTCTTTTGAGGAAGATTTCAGCAGGGTAGTAATAACTCTCAGCCATATTCTGGTTGATAAGAGTTGTCACCTCGAACTAGATATGTGCGTGATAGACTCAAGATGATCGTTACCGAAATGTGGATCCATCTGTTTAATTACACTATGCTACTACGGTAAAGTAATATACTGTTCGTTTTGAACGTCTTGGAGAAGAAACGATTTTGAAATCAATGGAAAGGAAATGAAGAATAACCTCTCTCATTCTACTTCAAAAGAATGTCAAATGTTGCTTCACCCCCAAAGCAAAAAGAAGACCCTCTAATCTTAATATGTATAGAAGTATTTCAAAAGAAGTGTACATGCAGGAGCGAACCACTTCTTCTCCTAGAGAATTAAAGCTATCACGAAACCTTCTCAGTTAGATGCGTTTTGGTGTGAAGACATATAGCTTTAGACGAGAACAGATGATGAAGGAGTAGGAAATGATGCTCATTTCTGTCTCTCTACTTGTTTCGAACCTTATTCATCCGGCGCAAGACGAGAAGCGCATGCAGTGCCTAGGACTTGTTGCCGCTGCAAGACAGTCACTAAAACACAAGACATTTAATTGTCAAGTCAAGACTTAATGGTCTACTTTCCTTGCGTACTTAGTGTAACAAGCAAGGCCTCATCTCTGCACTTTGCTGTTCAGGTGTTAAGTCCAATAACATTGGAAAAGAATGAGGAATAAGGGACACATTCATCAAGATGCGCCATTGAATGAACCTTCTACATCGTCGTCTGCTACCAGAATTTAATCAGAGATGATGATACAGTCGAAATCATACTATGTATAATGCTGAGATCACTCCAAATCGGGCAACATTACATTCCTACTGTATTCTCGTCTTATAAAGGGGATACAAGAAGGGAAGAGAAATCTGTAAGCGGTAAACGACTGTCTTCTTGATTTTGGTTCCCAGAGGAGCTACTGTCATAATGGAGTTGTCATGGAGAAGTTAGGAGTGGATTTGTCTTCTCTTCCTAGTAGCAATAAAACAATTAAAACGTTTTTAGGAGAACAACCAATCCAGAACAATGCAAAATTCCATAGAATTGATCATGAATCTCTGTTGTGATCTTTTTACCAGGATTCCCATTGCTCATAAGATCTGGTCTTAAGCATGGATTTGAGGAGTAAGAAGGGTAATTTAATGGGCAGCCGAATAGTACATCAGGACGTCAATGGATAATAAGATTGCAGGATCGTTTACTACTATACAGGGCGCCATGAGATAGTTGTTTAAAATGTGGAGATGTACTACTGGGGATAAGAATTCATTATACAGTGATGAAACATTTCAAAGTGTCAACTGTTTGAGAGGAAGTGCTATTGAGTCCTGCCATGTTTTCATACCCTTCGGCCCTGTCAAGAGTTTTTTTGACAACCTTTCTCAATTGACACAAATTTGTCAGACCTTTAGATTCCTTTTCATGCGAACAAAAGGGAGAAGAGATCCTTCTATGACAGAGTCAAGGTTAACCTCTTCTCTCCGTAAGTTCGCTGTAAATAAAATTCCCGAACAGTCGTACACTCACTATTATAAGAAAATCTCCTTCCTACTATCAGATGCCTCTTCTTCACACACACCGCTAACAATAGACCTGAGACTGGTCCATCGAATACCTAAAAACTGGAAATCTATTGGCATCAACGAGGAAGCCGACCAAGGCTCCATTGACACCATTTTCAATCGCAAATTCCATGAGAGCATAGGATTCGAGGAGGGGAGGTATCATGTTGAAATTCCGTGGTACGAGTGTGCTAAAAAGAGGTACCATCAACCACCAGAGTGGCCCTTGCAAGCTCTTCATCGAGTAGCAAACCCTCAGAGACACAAAACTCAGAGTCTACTATGGACATTTTTATTCCGTCAAATATCTGGCCGATTGGTAACTCATCGACCCCCCCACCACCCGAGTAGAATTAATACAAAAGGGTCTACGAGGGAGCTTTCCACAAGCACATATGGATAATAACCAAATGCCTGTAAGTGAAGACTGCTGAGCCAGGTGAACAACAAAGTGAGGCCGGTCTTCAACTGCAGCCTTCGGGTCGGGAATAGTCCATCTCTTAACCAGGCTTGCTACCCCGATTTAGATCTGATGGCTTCTTTGTTTAGACTGCTTTTACAATTTAGAACCAATAAGTATGTAGTGTACCAGAATATATCGAAGGCTTTTTTACAAATTAGACTGAAGAGAAGGAGGAGGATCAGTAATAGGTTCTGCTTCTCTGGGAAGAAAACTGAGTGTTCTGAACACCTTCGATATACTCTATAATCTTGGTCTGCAGTCAGCCCCTAATAATTACTGCGTGCTGTTATAAATCGACACCTAGCAGAGAAAAAGGTTCCCACCGATCTTTATGTTCTTTCATACTAGGAGCAACAATTTTATATGGACAACTTATATCTTTCTCATTCTTCGTCATACACTGTAACAGACATCATTTTATCAGACTACACTCGCAATGAGACGCAGGGTGTTTTGATTTATGTGCTCTTGGAGCACAAATACTGAACTAGACACTCCTAGAGTCCTGAAGGGAAAAACAATCATCACATACCATAAAATCCGGAAGAAGGCGATCTGGATATCTTTTACGATACTGCTTCAGATTTCTATCAGACTGAGTGACTTGATATTATCTTTAAAAAACCAAAACAAAACGTCTAGCTTCTCTCTCAAACTTCGCCAAGGGAGTCTTTGACCCATTTTCACCTGTTCCTGTCCTGTTACCAATTCAGAGGCCGTCTTTCATGCGGAAAAATGGAAAAGAAGATGGGGGTGGCGATGATCGATATTGAGGGAGTTTGAGCGACATTCTATGGGAGAAGCTGAGTTTGATTTAAACTTATTGAAGGACATCTCTTTCGATAGGTCCGCTATCGAGAACCTTGAAAGGGTTCACGACACCTTATGTCTTCTTACAACATCTTTGTGTGTGCGCTCTTACCATGCATAGCTTTGTGGTCTATGGTTATCCTCTTCCAAGCAAAGAACCAAGTCATCTCTGTCTAAGGGAAAGTTTCGCCCCTTAAAAGAGAAGACTTTCAGCAATGCTTAGAGCTTTTGTGTCACGTGTTTTTAGCTTCAAAGATGCCTTACAACTCAGGTCCTTGAATGGCTTTTGCTAACAACAAAATTAAATAGCTTTAAGCTTAAATTTTTATTCTTAAAATTACTTTGCAATGAATTCTGCATAAGTGAGAGGAAAAAAAGAATACAGAGAGCGTTAATTCGTCAAAACAGGATTCAGGATATTCAAAAAATGGTATCTTCTCTTAGAGGAAAATTAAGCCATTGATTTCCCAAATTTCATTTTCGTAAGATCGAAGGAAAATCCTGGCAGAATCTCCTCACAGAGGTCTGACAACTACTGAGATATTTGGGAAATCCCTGTTCATTTTGGAACAAGGAGTCTGAATGCATGTCATCGCCGCCCATTTAATTATTA
>JABUQX010085271.1:0-7500 GCA_015478945.1 Trachelipus rathkii
TAATCTGTAGGTAAAGGTGTTAAGTAAGTAATATATAATTTCAACCGTACATTTCAAATCAGGAATAAATAAATATACCATTCACATTAAAAAAACAGTTCCGCGCATTGGGACGTACCGCGGCATCGCAAAAATAAGCTAACTGTCCCCACCTCGTAAGACGCTCCTTAAAAGGAACAACAGGTTTAATTTTCGAAAAACTTTTCACATACCCAAACACAGAGCTGTTACGTTTTCGCTTAGACACAATATGTAGATTTGAATCAGTGTATATTTCTGAAAAAATTCTAAGTTCAGGAAAGTTAAGTTAGTAAAGTTTTTTAATTTTTTCTTTTTTTTCAGAAAATATGCCACTGATTAAATATATATATAATACATATATATTATATATATATATTATATATATTATATATATATAATATATATATATATATATATATATTATATTATTAGTAATTATATAGATATATATATATATATTAAATGAAAATACGGATTAAGAATTTTTTGGACGATGGACGATTAATTGGGAAGTAGTCTATTTATTATATATTATATATACTATATTATATATAATATTTCGATGTATATATATTATATATATATTTATTATGTATATATAATAATTATTATAGTATTATATATTATATATATATATAATATATATATATATATATATTATGAGCTAAAATGTTCGATCCGAGTTGCATAATATAGACGCAGTCTTTTTCTTATATTTAGCTGAATAGCATCTCTCACAACACTTTAATGGAAAACGAGTAGTCAATGTTTAAGAAATTTTTCGAAAATGATTTTAAAATTTAATATATCACATTTCTTTGGGATGCTAGTCCAGAATAAATATGGAGACTGTGAAGCTTATGCCGTATAAATTGCAAATTTTGATTCTCGGCTATTATTGATCTGAACTTAAAATGTTTCACTTATAAATGAATTTCTTTGTTAAACACCTCTCAGACTGTCACTTTCTCTTCGAAAACTGAAATAAGACACTGGCCTAAGGCCTAATAGCCAGAAAATTTTCCCCTTTATTAAGCATATCACACGGAACGGTACTAGGTATGATTGCTTATTATTGTGACTTTTTTTTAATAAAAGAAAACTTTATTAAAACGGACTAACTGTATAGGAATTAAGAATACACACAATCAATCATATTTTACTATTTTATATAGCACTAAAATAAACGCTCAGATAAAGTTAATTTATTAATACGTGACAACTACGCAACTATGTTTTATGTTACAGAATTAATCATTAATAATTAATTATTATTATTATTATTATATTATTATTATTATTATTATTATTTTTTCTTATTATTATTATTTATTTAGTTTTTTAATTATCCAACAATTCTTAATATTCCTCACTTTTAATCAGCAAAATTGACGATATACGATTGAGAAAAAAATTGCCGATGATTAAATGTCCCATCACTATAATATAACTATATATATACTATATATATATATATATATATATATATATATATATATATATATATTATATATATATATATATATATAATATATATTATATATATATATAATATATATATATATAAAATTTATTAAAAATGTCGTCGGCGATTTCTACTAATTCATCGAAATCCATGGTTCTTTTCCGTCGTGCATGAAGGAATGATCTGTAGGCTGATATGGTCAATCGTAATAGAAAGAAGTTCTCTAATAACTTAGCATCGTTTCCGTTATGAGTAATAGCTAGATATTCCCGAGCACTTTCCTTTATCCTATTACATAGTCGGACGGGAAGCTCTCCTCTCTCATTCCAGTACTGAAAAATTCTATTTGTGTTCTTCACCAATTTGGCGTAACAATCGTCCTTCAGGGAGAGTTTCAACGAATTTGTAATCTTGCTTGGTAGTTTTGATGCCAACAGTCTGACTCTCTCTCCGCGGTACGGTGATTTATTGAGGTTAAAAATGCATGGTCGTTTGCCGGATCACTCTAGAGCAATCAAATTCGTTGAAGCTGGGATATAGCGTTGAGGGGGAGACTCTTCCTCCCTTTATTTTTCCCTAAGAAAGTGGGGGAAAGATGACTCTCAATCGTCTAGCATCCGTATTCTTCTTGGTTTCGCTTTCCAGATTCCGTTTCCTACTTGCGACGAGTCATCTTCTTCATTTACACCTTCGATCGGAGGGACTACTTCTGGGGGAGGTTGATGGGGTCTCACTGTTCCGAGATCGAGTAACAATAGCCATGTTTGTTCTTTTGGTTTGAACCGCGGGATTTTCTTTTTTGACTGGGCATTTTTAGCGGTCTTTTTCTTCTTCTCGGGGGATTTGGGAGATATTTTTTCCTTGCTTTATTTAGGGGAAAATTCTATGCCTATAGCGACAGGATTTCTTTTATTTCACTACTCTTCTTCGGGGAATTTGAACTTTTTTGTGTGTGTTTTTTGACCGGCACTTTTTTTTTATAGCGGCTTTAACGTCTTTCACGCTATACTTTTTTGGGAAAATTGAATTGTGTTCTTTATCACTCACTTTGAGATGGCACTTTTCACTTTTTATGTCACTTTGCGTTTGCATATTAGATGTTATTTGTTCGAGTTCACTCTGGGTTCTCCATTTCTTGTACTAAACTGTGGAGAGTTAGGATACAGTGGAATAAAAAGAGTAATTACTTAATTATGTTTATTCTTAAAGATTATTTAATTTAAATGGGTAAAATGACATCAATGTTTTATAAATAATAATAGTGGCAATATCAAGGCAATGGTTAACACAATAGTCTTATCTGACAATTTAATGATGATTCGATTGTCAATATGATATGACATCAGGCCCTTTCTTCCGTAAGTTTCGGGGTCAAAAATTATTACCACTTGATTCACAGTTTATAAAAGAATTTCTAAAAGGCTAATATACATTATATTATTCAGGTTATAAACGCGATTTTCGGGCTTTGACAGCCAGTTCTCGAACCTTAAGAGTTTTTTCTCGAACGTTAATGGCTGGTTCTCGAACCTTACGAGCTGATACTCGAACCTTAAGAACTTTTTCTCGAACCTTAATAGCTGGTTCTTGAGCCTTAAGAGAAATTCTTTTTTCTCGAACCTTAAGAGTTGTTTCGAATCTATAGTGAGAGCAGGAAAACTCCTCTCGAACCCTAAAGTTTTTTTCTCGAACTATAAGAGAAATTACACTGAAAAAGGACATTCTAGCATTTTATTTCAGCAAACCTTATATAGTTTTTTCTCGAACCTTAATAACTGAATGTCGAACCTTATGAGCTGATTATTAATATTTCTTGCGTGATCTATTATGAGCGTCAACAATACAATGAACTGACACTGACAGATGAAGAGCACGAAAAACTTAAGCTAGCCCAAGTGAGGGTTGGGATTCCCTATATATGAAATTTTTATAAGAACAAGATCATTTATCCACGAAAAGATTTCTCAAAATACCAAAAAGTTGAAAGCTAGCTTGATTTGTTAAATAAAATGGTGGTCTTTTTTTTCATTTTTATTACCATGGTTATACAGTCACTTTTTCGTTTTAGATGTCGAGAAAATAAGAAGTACTAAATTATAATTTTTATACTGAACATATTAATCAGTCCAAAAATATTAACAATAAACGAAAAAAATTAAAGAGCGTAGACATACATCTTACTCGTTCATCATATACCTCGAAACTAAGTTGTCGAGTAATTCGTCTCCTACGTGAATGTGATTGCTGGAGAGAATTATAAATAAACTAAAATTAGTATCATTAAAAATTCCAGTCAATGGCATCATAAATCCCCCCCCCCCCCCCATCACCAGCGAGTACTTGATAATCAAATGATTAAGGAGGAGACTAGCTATTGAAACGGTCTCAGATCATCTTCTAAAGGAGTTGCTTATGAAAAATGAATCCTGGACGGAAGAAAGAAACGTTATATTGAAACGTAGTCTACCGTTCATTCATATTAAGTGGAATAGCTTACATTTTACACATACACACTTTTTCTGGCGTTTGTCCTATACACACACAGTAAGTCACTTTGGGTCAAAGTTACTACGTGAGTCACTATATAGGCTTGAGTTGCCGATATATTATATATCTTATCATATATATATATATATATATATATATATATAGTATATATATAAGTTATATATATTATTATAACTATATATATATTATATATATATATATATATAATAGTTATATATATCGTATTATATATATATATATAATATATAGTAGCTTACTAATCAGATTTTCCTATGAAAAGTACTACTTACTAGTGTTTTATTTTCTTGAAGAATCAACGGTAACTCAAGTTACTAATTTTTTTGAAAATTTCTAGTCCCAAAGTGTTGACTGGTTTTCTTTTTGTAGAGAGGATTTGGTATCCAGTGAAAAAAATTAGTTAAATTCTAACCAAATTAGGCGTGAATGGAAAGGTTCGTTGCAATAGACGAGAGTGCATTTTGGAAAGAAGGAAATATAATAAATTGAGGTTTTTCTCAAACAGACGTGGGTTTTTGGAGCTAGTTAACGGCGGTTAATGCCTGCGCTAAATGTTTTCTTATTCGTTGAAAACGAGTCGTGAGACTCCCATAACGAATTTATTGACGAAAACATTGCTCGGCACTACCGATCATCTCAGAGTTGTTGGAGCTTATAAAGATTTGAAAACAAAACTATTCATCAAAACAGTAAATCATTCTACAATTTCATCGATCCAATTACAAGTGCACATACGAATACAATTGAAAGAACGTGGTTTCACGTAAAATTTAATATTTTTTATTCATTTCGTTACGTAGGCTACTTATCTAATCTAACCAACTATTTTAATTTGTTAGGTCAAATCAACAATTCCTAAACGAAAGAGGTTAGAAAAGAAGAACCACTTAACTTGGATATTTCGAATACGTAATTTTTTAAAAAATATACCAAGACAAGAAAGATTTAAATAGGCATTTTTTGAGCAGGAAGTCGATTTCCAAGATATTTGACGGTAAGATATCATACTATTTAACGACTTTAAGGCCCGGTGGAACGTGAGAGTACCATATTTTTTGATCGCTTATTTTTGGGCCAAAAAATAGTACCGATTTCATGTTTTTTTTTCATAAAGTAGCCGAAAAAGTATAATCTATGTTGTCAGAGATCGTTCCAATGATCGTAAAAAATCATGTAGTTTATCAAGGTGTGCGTGAAAAAGGGTGTTTTAAGGGCGGTTTGAAAGATTTTTTTCCTTTTTTTCGTGAAATGATGTTTTTTTCTGTGGTTATTTACTTATTGGAATAAGAGTTTTTTTTTTTGTATTTTTTGTTTGTTTGTTTTTAATGATTGTAAAAAAGGCTAAAAAAAAAAAAAAGTGTACTCTGTACTAAATTTTCGAAAGAGATAGGCTAACACGTGTAAAAGCCTCCGGTTCAACATGTGACTTCAAAGTACTGCATCGAGGCTTAGCACCATAACAACAAATAACGACGACTCTGACCCTTTTTATTATTATTATTATTATTAGGTTATTATTTTATTATTAATTATGTATTATTATTATTATTTATTATATTATTATTATTATTAACTTTTATTTTTACTTTTATTTTTATTGTTATATTATATATATATATTTATATATATATATATATATATTATATATATATATATATATATATATATAATATATATATTATATATATATTATATATATATATATTATATATATATATATAATATATATATATATATTATATATATATATATATATATTATATATATAATATAATATTATTATATATATATATAATATATTATAATAGATTATATATATTTATATATATATATAATATTATATTATTATCTATATATATATATATATATATATATATATATTCTATCTATTAAGTATATTATATTGTATATATTATATATATATATATATATTAATAATATATATAGATATATATATTATATATATATCTATATCTATATTCTATATATATATAGTATATATATATATATATATTATATATATTATATATATATATATATATATATATATATATATATATTATAGTATTATATATAAAGAAAGAGGGAAGGGGAAGATCTGATAATTGGTAGACAAGGTGAACAGAGCTGTTTGCATAGCGTTGGTCGATAATGAAGTCTGTAACACTTGTGTATCGCCAAGTAATGCTGGTGTTGAACCCACGATTTTATGTTGCCGGTGGGTTCAAAAGGTACAGAAATATGGAGATCGAGAGACCATTTGCTGTACAGGAATACAAGTAAGTATATGGGTGGAGTCGATCTTGCAGATATGCTCAATATGGAGCTATACAGATTCGAGACTTCAAATCAGAAAATGGTATAGCTCGGATTTCTATTATTTGCTGGACTTTCGATTAGTCATGCCTGGCTGTTTGTAACCGGAGGGTGCATTGAGCAAAATGAGAAAACCCTTTATTCGCCTCAGTGCAATTTTCAAACCGACGTGGTAGAAGGTTTAATTGCAACTCTATCGCCACTGGTACCTCAAGGGAAGACCGATTCTAACCAGAATGGGGCAGAGGGGGAGCAGAGTGGAGCAATTCGTAACAAATACCTAACCGCGAATATTACTCCTGCATTGTCGGTTTCAGGTTTGGACAACATCTCTCACGGGCCAGGTTCTTAACTAAAAGAGGAAACGGTGCAAAACTTTGCAATCAAACAAAGGACAATACGATTGTGTGAAGAATATGCAAAGTTCCATCTGTGCTTGGTGAATCGTGGAGAATGGCACTTCGTGTTTCGTTCAATTCCATTATTATTATATTTCTAAAGATTATGGTTATAATACGGAGTTGGTTGTACTTTTGGTTATTATGAACGGTAAAAAATAAGTTTTCTAGCCATTAACGCCGGTCGGTCGTCGGTCGTCTCTCTCCTGCTCTCTCCTCTCTCTTCTCTCTCTATATATATATATATATATATTATATTATATTTAATTATATAATATATATATATATAGTATATAATATAATATATATATAGTATATATATATATATATATAATTATTATAGTATATATATGTATAGTATAATATATATATATTAGTATATATAATATATATAGTATATATATAGTATATATATATATATATATATATAATATATATATATAGTATAATATATATTATATATTCAGTTTATTGATCTGAAGGAGGAAAGCAAATCCGCATGAGGGATTGAAATAGCATCTTTAAGCACCGAGTTAATCACTCTACCGATAAATGTTGGCCTTCTTTATAGCTCTTTTTTCAGCATAGTCATTATATGTCATAGATTTCTGGGCTGACACTCATGAAATTTCAACGAATGGTGCAGGAGTCCACAGAGTAAATTTTAGACTTTAATATCGTCTTACACAAGAGAACACCCGGAAACATTAACAACTTGGGAGGAATTTTCCCTCCCCTTCCAATAGAAATACAAATAACCGTTACCTATGATAA
>JABUQX010085271.1:12500-27500 GCA_015478945.1 Trachelipus rathkii
TCAATCCTAATTTTATGTGAAGTGGGGAAGAAAAGCATTTTTTGGATCTACTAAATTCTCTCCTTGTACATTTTTTACCCCAGACTGTAGGTATTTTCTGAATGGTCATTCTTTTTAATATAATGCTGATTCCTATCATGGCTATCCCATTCACATAGGAAACACGGCTGTTTTGTGTATCTACTTCGTTGTCCTAGTAACACGAATTATCTTTAAATCGCCACCAATAGTCCAAACATGGTCTTTATATTTAAGTGTTGCTAGGATCATATCCAAATTTTCATAACACTCTTTCAAATGAACAGAATGTCCCACAGGTAAGGAAGCATACCTACTTCCGCTATAGAGAAGTACAGCTTTGAGACTTTTTTTCGATGAATCGATAAAGAGTCGCCAGTCGTTTGTATTGTAGTCAGTATTGAAACATTTCATGAGTTCAGGAACATCAGAGCAGTACACTACTGTAGATCGTCTCTTTGTGAGAAAAACTCTTCAAATTCTTCCTCTCTATCTCTAAATCATTTAAACGACGTCCCATTGGCTAACAGATGTTTTTCCTTCAACCTTGAGCATAAATGTTGTGCTAAATCTTTAGAGAAGCTCAAGTCTCTCACGAAATCATTAAATTCGGACTGTATGAAAAGCTGTGATTCTTCACAACCAGGATTATAAACATCATTTTGGTCACTATTAGTAAACAAGATTTACTCTCTATTTTCTGATCATCACAAACATCAACAAAGTTGGCCGGGCCAGTAGAAACAGGTATTTCTACTCCATTGGGCATAGAACGTATTGTGGATCTTACCTGTAGATACATAATGTCCATTTTGTTTTTTAAGTTAAATCAGCGCACATTACAGGAACAAAGGTAACAATCATCGTGTGATTTTAAGGCTCCTTCCAAATGTTTTTAGTTTAGATGGTATTATGATAGCTTTACTGATGTTACAACCTTGTTCTGTTAGTAATTATTCATTGATCAGTATGATAGTTAGGTCACATAACGATATTTTTTTTGCTAAGTTTTTCTAGATATTACTAGAAATTACTAAATACTAAATATTTTTCTAAAAATTAACAGATATGTTATAGATATGATAGAAAGTGGGGAAAGGTTAAGTTTTGTTGTTCTTGTCAAACCATAACTTTTTAGTTAAAATAAAAAATTTCCTTTTTTCTATTATTCTAATTATTAGAAAAATGCCTCCTCTACATCATGGTGTGATTCTTGTTTGAATATTTTTAAAGTTTTTTTTTTAGATAGAGGATTTTTTTTTAGAGAGGTGTCAAACTAAAAAAATTTCATTTCCACGTTTGAAATTTCAATTCAATTTCATTTCAATTTTTTTTTTTGTAAAGATAGACATTTAAACATTAGGAGCATTTTTTCACTTCCTCGTGTGCAATTTTGAAAGACTTTGTAGTTCTTTATATCCAAAACCTTGATTGATCTGCTTTGTACTGAAATTCAATGTATTGATGGGAAGTTCAACAGGTGCCTTTGTCATTGCCCCAGGCTCTTCTGGCACAGAAGCAAATTCACAGTTAATGGGGCTCACCACCAAACTGACAATATGTGAATCAAACTCTGGAAACTAATCAGAGAATCCTTTCCTGAGTTTCGTGAGATGCTCTATAACTGGACTCTTGATGTCACTTTAAAAAAGCTCTCGCAGCTTTCTCTCCTAAAAGTTAACTTTTTGAATTGTGTCAATCTTCTTGTGCGTCGGTGATATTATTACGGCAGATAGGTGAACTATTGTGGTTTTGATGTAAATCGATTTTTTAAACATCTTGATTCCCCAAAGGCACAAAATTCTATATTATAGTTAACTATACGTGTCTGTTAAAATTGTATGCGAGTTTTTTTTTTTTAATTTGTGACAACTCATTACTATCCTTAAACATTTTATATTATATGTGGAATAAACTAAGAAGCAAACAAGGAGCTGAAAAGGCACTGAAGTTAATCAAAGTATGGAAAGAATTAAGAGTGAATTTTTATTAGTCGTTATATAGGTCATTATATAATAATAAAAAGGAATTTTAATGCCTTATTTTAAAGGATTTTTAATTTCATTTTCTTGATACAGAATTTCAAATTTAATAATGTTTTATTACATTTAAGAATCATATCTTTCTTACCTTAGCAACCACAAGTGCTCTATAATAAAAGGTATATTTATTAAATTCTATTATTAATCTGATTTTTCTTTAAAATTAAAAAATTGCAAGACATAACTTTTTTCTTTTTTGATTTTATTAGTTTTTTTTTGTTTTGTTTTTTAGATTTTATTAGAAAATTTTTTTTGGTGAGTATTTTTTTGTCAACTCAATTTTAATGAATCTCGTTCATTTTTTTAGTCGAGTAGTAAAACTCAAAGGAGTTTCTCTCTAGTAATCAAACCGGTGACTTTCGCTAGACAAATTCGGTTAGATACCACATATGCTATGAAAGTGTACCTAGTCGCATCTAAATAACTCAATTGTTATATATATATATATATATATACTATATATATATATATATACATATAATATAATATATATAATATATAATATATATATAGCCAATAATATATATATATAAGCACTTCTCCTTTTTACAAATAATATATGTATATAAACTATGTCCCCTGCCAGCTATGCACCAATAATATGTATTTATTTATGGAATAGGCTCATCATGTATAACAATAACATATCAGCAATATATATACTAATAATAATATATGTAATAATCATAGTAATAATATGTATATATATATATATATATAATAATCATGTATATATATATATATAAATATATATATATGTAATATATAATATGTATGTCTTATTAATATCTATATATGTATATCTTCTTTCTTCTTCTTGTATGTAAGTTATCCCTAATATATATATATATATATATATATTTAAACTCACACTAAATTAAAAATGAGTGAAATAAAATTGAAATAAAATAAAAATAAAAAAAATAATAAAAATAAAAAAAAATAAATGACCTTACGCTCAAATTTTTTGGCAGGAATTATTGTTCTTTTTCGAGTCAAAGGTTACTCATGGAGTTTCAGAGAGTGGGTGTAAGAGCCCCCCCTCAATTTTTTCATTTTCAAATTTTGAGTTTCATATGTACGGATTACTATATATATATATATATATATATATATATATATATATAACTATATATATATATATATATATATATATATAACTCTACTTAGCAAATTTAGTTTCTATGTCGATATATATATATATATATATATATTACATATTCTGGTTACCTCCCATCACCTTACTGTATCTCTGCATCCTGTTCTTTCTTTTCAAGTCTGCCCTAGAGAAGGTCCCTTCTTTAGGCAAGGAAACATGCTGAGCAGTTCCGTCCTGTAAATTAGTGAGACCTGTGATCGTACTTCTTTTATTTCCCTTGGATAAATTATTTCTTCAGTGGGAGAAGTCCCTCTGAGTGCGTAGGGCGCACAACTGAAGTGAATTTCTTCGGCATGGTGTAGTTTCCATTCAATTTTCGTTTAAATAAAACTCGTAAATCTTGGTTAACTTTGCTTGTTCTCGTGCTCTTCGTCGTTAGGGAGGCCTTCTTCAGGAATTACCGTTTTGTTCAAATTTCAGAAACTTACACTAGTTATATTACATTTAGAAATCGTGCATAATTTATTCTACGTGACACTAAAATCTTTTATATCCTTTGAAAAATGCACTAATTTTTCTAGTTTATCTTACTCACGCTCATTCTGTCACCTTGTAAAAAATATAAACTCTTTTGTTCTTATATATTTCTCTCATATTTTCAGTGGCAACGCTACGGTGTTGCTTCTACTAAACCTGAACTTTTTCCTAAAACTCTTTTCCCTAATTCCCCTCTCGACCGTCCGGAGCTTTTCTTCTTTTTCTACCTCCCTCAAAATATTTTAATCTTAATTTGGTAATTTCTTCTGATGATGTGAATTTTAATCTCCCTGAGATTTTAACTCTAAGATACATATAGTCTTGACACGACATGACAGTATTGTTAATAGGGTTCTCAAAACTTCTGTTTCCAAGTTGCACCTTGCCTTGATAAATTGTTTAAACTATTTACACCAATTTCTAGGTTTTCTTTCTGTTAGGTGATTGCGATCATTCAACCTCTTCCCCAAAAAGGGGGCCCTTCTCATCCCTCTATTATTATATTACTTTAACCTCTATCTTTCCTCAGTTCTCGAAGCTATCACTATCAGGAAAATTTTTAAATAATCTCGAACCCAATCTCAAATGATCTGAGCTTTGGCATTTCGGTGAATCATTCGGTGTGTCGCTAGACATATCGAAATCTATCCTTTGATAGAGTCTGACAAAAAGCTTTGTTTTCAAACTTCCCTCTTTTTGTGATCACTTGTTCAGTTGTCGTGAATCGTATCTCCTCTGCAAACCTCGATGCTCAAGCTTACACTCCGCTGAAGAAAGCAGTCATTATCATCTACGAGAAGAGTAAGACGGAGTTATACAACGAGTTTATGTCCAAACAAGCTTACAGTGGCAAGCCTTCCCTTCATCTACGAGAAATTCTTCGTTAAGGCACCAAATTGAAAATTGGAGAATACATAATTCAGATGAAGTTCTTGAAGACTCTCCCAACAAACAGTCTATCAATATGGCTTCGCAGGCAGCACTTACCCTTGAACAACTTGGAGAGCTAGCCAGTAATCTAGTTGTTTTGATATCATCCGGGGCAGCAGCAACAGCGACAACATCGGCTACAGGAACACCTGTGGGATTGCCTCCATACAGTTAAAATCAAAGACCCCACGTCTGCTGTGCTCACATTTGCTTAGCCTAACAGGCAAGGACATCCAGGCAATGGTGCAAGTGGTCTGACAAATCTGATGTACAGGTGCAGCCCTAGCCTCGACCCTCTTCTAGAGCTTCTTCTCCTGACCCCAACGGAAAACTAGAGGAGGGAGCTGATTGCTGCGCTATAACAGTTCGCAACTTACCATCAATGTCACAATATTCGGCGCAGATACTCTCTTCCTCTTATACACCGGCACTTCCATTTCAAGTCTACCTTCTTCAATGGTAACCAACATGCCCCTATTTGCAACTAATGTCAATTGTTCCGTAGCCAATGGCTTGCATATCATGTGTCATGGTGAAATAGCGACATATATAACGATCAAGATGATTCGTCGATAATTTAATTGAACTTTCATAGTAGCTGACATCGCAATGCCAATATCGGGTATGGATTTTCTATACCATTACAACTTAATCATCGATTGTGGGAAGAAAACTCTACGAGACGCTAGTACTTCTCTTCTGGCACCTCTTCAAGTCTCTTCTGAGGAAGTTCCTTCATTAAAAATCAACGCTAACATTGAAGACTCCAATATCTCATCTTTGCTTCAGGAGTTTCTACCGTTAACTTCATCTATTGACATGATGAACATCAAGTTTAACCCAAAAGGACCTGTTCAATACATATATACTGGTGATTATCCTCCAATGTTTGCAAGATCTCGCCCTCTTCCCGAAGATAAACTAAAAGCCGCAAAACCAGAATTCCACACTCTCTTGAAGAGTGGAATCATCAGACCTTCCAAATCTTCTTGGGCCTCTCCGCTCTATCTGATGCCAAAGAAAACCCCAGGAACTTGGAGGCCTTGTATTGATTACATATCTTTGAATGTAATAACTAAAGGAGATGGATATCCACTTTCTCACATTGAAAGTCTCTCAGAACGTCTTCATAGTTCAGCAATATTTAGCAAAATAGACCTTCAGAGGGCATGCCATCAAATTCCAATACGACCGTAGGATATTGAAAAGACGGTCATAACAGCTCCTTTGGGCCTTTCAATGCCTTTTGGCTTGAAAAATGATAGTCCTACATTTCAATGCATAATGGACTTCATTTTCGACATTTGTCATTTATTTACATCTACCTTGATGACTTGGTAATTTTTTCATCAACTCCAGAACAGCATAAAGAACATCTCAGGGCAATTTTCAAGCTTCTTCAAGAAAATTCTTTCAAAATCTCCCTAGAAAAATGTGAATCCTACAAGTCATCTCTCAACTATTTGGGATATCATATTTCTTCAGATGTAATTTCTCCTTCTTCAAAAAAGATGTCTGAAGTTTCAAAGTATCCTCTTCTTTGACATTCAGCAGGTCTTGAAAGATTCTTGGGAATGACTGGATACTATCGTCATTTCACCCCTTGTTTTGCAAAACTCGTCTTTCCTTTATCAGAAAACGCAAAACACCATTCCAAAGATAAGTCTCTTACGCGGACCACAGAAAAAGAAGAAGAAGAAGCCTTCATTGAAATCAAGAACAAGCTCCAAAAAGCCATAACTCTTCCATTTCCTTTACCGGATGTAACCCATCTTCAACTTGTAACGGATAGTAGCCAGACTTCTATAGGAGAAGCCATTCATTAGATGGTTATTGGACAGCCAGTACCTATAGATTTCTACAGCAAAAAACTATAAGAAAAGCAACGCAAATACTCAGTTTTCGACCGTGAACTTCTCGCAGCTTATTGATCTGCTCTTTTTCAAGCATATATTGGAAGGACAAAAATATCATCTTGTGCACTGATCACAAACCTCTCGCCATAGCTTTCTACAGTAAGAATCAAGCAAAGAGTGATCGGCAACAACGTCATCTTTCTGTCTTAACAGAATATGTCTCTTCAATGACCTACCTTAAAGGTGCATATAACATCGTGGCTGATGCTTTTTCCCTGATATCCTCGGCAACAGTAGATGGTTTTGATTTACCTGCTATCGCTCGTCTTCAATCAACAGATGATGAAACTACCACTTCTCAGCTTCGTCTTCGTTCTTCCCCTATACAAGATAATCTTCAAGTATGGTGTGATATCTCCTCAAATTTTCCGCGATAATTTTTGCCAAAACCTTGACGTGAGCAGATCTTCAATAATTTCCTTCAGATATCACATCCTGGAGTTAGGGCTTCTCTGCGTCTTATAAAGACTAGGTTTTTCTGGCCTAACATGGATTGTGACATAAGAATTTTTGTTCGCTCTTGTCAACAGGTGCCAACTTTCAAAAATTCAACGTCATACTAAACTACCTATTGCTCACTTGGAAATTCCATCTCATCTTTTTGAAACAGTGCATATCGACTTTATAGTGCTATTGCTTCCCTCCTCCTTTACCGATACTTCAGTTCTAGTCTCCAGATATCTTCTTACCTGCTTCTACAAGAACACTAAGTGGACAGAAGCAATTCCTCCAGTGAGTACGACTTCAAAATATGTCACATTTACCTTCATTCAATGGATTTCAAGATTTAGAATTCCTCTCTATGTAATCTCAGATAGAGGACCACAGTTTGAAGGAAAATATTTCATCGAATTATCAAATTTGATTGGATTTCACAGACTCCGGACAAGCTCTTACTACCCTTCAGCAAATGGCCAAATGGAAAGATTTCATCGATCGCTGAAGAGTGCAATCATGGTGCGAAAACAGAAACTCTCTTTCAGTCATCATGCTAAGTCTTCGCTCAGTTCCTATGAATTCTCTCATCATTTTCTTGTCGTACGATATCTCACCTCTTTGTCTTTTAGTTCTCCTTCAAACACCTAAAAAACAAGATTCTTACAACGACTTCATAAGAAAATTTATGGCTCACGTGAAACAACTTGATTTTCGACAGACCCTTTCTTCATCCCTCCAGTGCTCTATCATACATTCCTGCCGAACTTCAAACCTGTTCCATCGAGTTGATCGCATTCGGAAGAGTGTGGAAGCACCTTATTCTGTCCCTAACAATGTTCTTCAACAGATGGATCGATGGATACAACTTCATGATGGACGGACGGATTCCATTTCGATTAGTCGTGTGAAGAATTTTGTACTCCCTTCGCCTTCGCAGATGGTTCTTCAACAGGCTGGTAATTCGCCTTCGCAGATGGTTTCTCAACCGGCTGTAATTCGCTTTGCAGATGGTTCACCAATCGGTTGTTGATTCGTCTTCAAAGACAGTCACTCCGTCATTGGATAACAGTAATAATCTTTTGTGTCTAGACGCAACCCAGAGCGTATGGTGCGTCTTCAATAATATAATCAGCGAATTAAGTGCATAAAATTAATGTAGTGTAAAAATACGCTCCACTTTAAGGGGCGAAGAGATTTGTAGTACTAACAATATAATATTGTTAAAATAAATTGTATTTAAATAATATTTTAATGTTTAGATAAAACTTTGTGCTTTTAAAATACATGAGTAAACCTATTTCATTTAGAGAAAACCAAATTAAAGAAAACGAATTGTAAGAATGTAATTTTTTTATAAATTTTTTTTGAAGCAAAATGTAGTTTTGTTTTATTGTTATTTATATTTGTATTTTCACATTCATAACATTAGTTGTAATTGTTTATTATGATGTATTATATAGTATTGTATACTATTTTATATCATATTTTATATTTTGTTTATGTAAATAAATTTTATTTTGGTAAAATTTTTAACCTATAATTTTTTGTCAATTTGCAAACTGTCTTCTCCTCTTTCTCCTTCTCTCTTCTCTCTCTCCTCTCTCTGTCTCTTCCTCTCTCTCTCTTCTCTTTCTCTCTCTCTTACCTCTCTCCTCTTCTCTTCATATATCTCTCTCTCTCTCTCCTCAGAGAAAAATTGTAAAACTTTTCGGTTGCAAAGTCACGAGAACGTTTTATGCATAATAAATAATTGATAAAAATATTTGTGAAGAGAAGAAAAGAGGAAGACAGAATGAAAGAAGAAGAGAAGAAGAAGAATGAAGAAAGAAGAAGAAGAAGAAGAAGAAGCAAGAAGAGAAGAGAAGAAGAAGAAGAAGAGAGAAGAAAGATAGAAGAAGAAACTCTCACACTCCTCCCCTAGCAAAGTTCATTTTGCACTATAAATTATAATAATATATTATATATATATATATATATAATATATATATATATATATATATATATAATAAATTTAATATAATGATATATTATATATATATATATATACATATATATATATATATATATTATAATATATTATATATATATATATATAATTTATAGATGGGCCAACTGTCCTTGCTTCAGAGTCCTGATTCACTAAAGATGCTAGAAAAAGAGAATAGATAAGGTATTCCCCTTTGTTTATTTTTCAACCGCCTTAATTTCAAACAAACAGATGGACATATCATATGAAAGATGCCACATTCTTCAACTAGGGGAAAATATTACTGACGCCTCGCATTATTAAGTAAAAATCCGGAATCTTTTCATATGATGGGTCCATTTGTTTGTTTAAAATAAAAGGAACACTAGGGAATGCTTGATCTAATTTCTTTTATGTATATTTGGTGAATCATGACTCAGAGTAAAAAAAAATTTTAATTTCTAAAATATATATATATATAATATTATATATATATATTATATATATATATTATTATATTATATCTCGCTTATATATAATATATATATAGTATTTATATATATATATATATATAGTATATAATATATATATTATATATATGAGTATTATATATTATATATAATATATATATATATATGTATATATATATTATATAATATATTATAATATATATATATATATATATATATATATATATATTATATATATAATATATATATATATATATATATATATATATATATATATATATATATATATATATAATTTTAAATATATTTTTCTTTTTTCAAGATTATCTTTATTACATTTTTCGCGCTAAAAAATTATGAAATTTTTTTCAGGTTTTCAATTAATTTTTTTAAAGGTGAATTTTCCTCTTTGAATTTCAATAATTCTCCAATGAATAGTCCTTTATATATATATATAATATTATATATATATATATAATATATATATATATATAATATATATTATATATCATATATAATATAGTTTTATATATATATAATATATATAATATATATATAATATATATTAGTGATGGGACGATTTCAAATTTTCAGCCGATGCCGATTCCGATGCCGGATACCAGTCAAAGACACCGATTCCCGATTCGATTCCCAGATTCTTAGCGATATATAATATATATAATATATAATATATATATATTATATACTATATATATATATATATATATATATAATATTTAGTATATATATTATATATATATATATAATATATATATATATAAATAACTATTCGTATTATATTTATATATATATATATATATATATATATATATATATTTATATTTCTTTATATTTATATATAATTATTTTTTATATATATATTATTATATATATATTTTATAGTATATTATATATATATACTGGGTATATATATATAATATAATTATAATTATATATATATAATTATATTATATATATATATATATATATATATATATATTATATATATATATTATATATAAATAATATATATATATATATGCCATTTTGTAAATCAACCTAATTTTAGAAAATTTAAAACGTATAAATTAATGTTTATAGAAATTCTGTTTAATATTTTTATCTTTGCTAAAAGAAAATTAAGTTTAATTACCTTAAATTTATTTAACCACCGAAAAATATTAGCAATATATAAAAATCTTACAATAAATAAAGAATTTTGTCATTTTTTGTTTAAAAAAAATTCCTTCTTTAATTTAACTAAAAGTAAGATCTTGAAGGCAAAAATTATCATTATTATTTGTAGTCAAAATGCATGACCTCTTAAATTGTATGGCAACATTAACATTTCTCACCGTTTCCTGCGTGCATCGATTTTTTTAGAGAATAAATGTGGAATTCGCTCCAATTCGAAGTTCACTTTCCAACGGAAAAAGGAGGCGAGCTTAAATATTTTCTAACAAGGACAGCCAGAGGCTGAAAGGTGCCTTTATTCGATGACCTCCATTGTAAGGGACTTTTTTGAATTTTTAATGTTTCATATTTTTTTATTGGCTGATTTTCTACTTTTATTAACACTTCAATTTTTTCAATTATGTGTCTTTCTCCTAAGGAATGAGTTTCTTTGCTGTTTTTAAAGTCTTTTTCCCTTCTTTAAATTCCGAAAACAGCTTTCAAAAACTGAAGGTAAAACTATTATCTTCAGTATCAACTTTCTTCTCCCGATTCTGTTGATAAATGAGAAGAATCTGAAGATTGGTTTAAAGTAGTGGAAACTGCTTTCCTTTCCTTTATACAACATATAATTCGCACATCCATTGCCCAAGAATATCTTCCACTTTTTTATTGTCATATTAATTCTCAAGGAATGTAGTTTCAAAGCGTGGATCAAGATAGGTGACAAGCACAATATTCTTATCAGTAAAGTAAATGCTGAATCTATTTTTTACTGAATTTTTCCATGCTGATACTGTACACCCAAGTCCCTCAAATTGTCCTTTTTTCTGACCCTTTTAAAAAAAAAACTGCAAATCACTTTCATATTTGGGATTCTTGCCGATGCCATTGATTCCTTGTTGCTCAAGAAATTTGTACAATCAACAAAAGTTTTAAGTATTTTTAGTAATTTTTCAAGAACTTTTCGTTGTTTCTAAGCATGCAGGTTTTGAATGATCAGTGTAATACGAAGTGACAGCCGTCTTTTGTTCAAAATTCTTTTGAAAGCATATGATACTGGCTATTACATCTGGTTTGTGTATCCTGAATAAATCTTTGCTGTGGTAAATTAAATCTAGTTTGATATTCTTCATACTTGAGGAGCTTGAGGAGAGTGATTAAAATGACTTACGAATTGTTTGCACATGGATATATTTTTTCACGTCTCTTTGTTCAAATATGGCATCATTGAGAACTAGTTGCATAAAGAGTGTAAAAAGCAAGGTAATGCCTGGAATCCTGCTTGCGTAACTCCTTACTGTTAACTCAGCGACGCGGAGTCCAGTGTTCGAATCCCGCTGATGGAGAGTAAAATCTCTTTTGACTCATTTAAGTCTTCTCCTGCAGCCATATTAGGTGCGTTATCTCTTACTATAACATGAATTTTATAAGCAGGAATATTGAATTCTTCCATAACATTCTGAAGACAATCACTTATATTAGATGCTGTGTGAGATACGTGAAAAGGCGAAATTCGAAGGATAGCATTTATATTTAATATCTCGAATTATTACAAACCTACAAGGCAAATATATCACTGGTCACTTACGAGTTCACGGGTATATAATTAATTATCAATTACATAACATGACTAACGAAATATTGCCAAATGACTGCCTCACCATGACTCTGAAAATCTTAACATGATATCTTAGGCTTTACGTAAAGATGCGCCGCTCAATCCAGTTTTCATTAATTAAATAGAATTAAGGAAGAACTGAAATTAAAAATCAATACGGTAAACTTTGAAATATCGTCTTTGAAATACCATAAAGATTGAATAAAAGTTATTTGCAAGATTTGTATACAAAAGATCGTTCCAAAGAATCGGAGAATTTGTCGATTCCGATTCCGATTTCGATTCCGAATTCCTGAAAAACAACGCGATTCCTCCGATTGCCGATTTATCGTCCATCACTAATATATTATATATATATATATATATATATATATATTATATAATATATATAATATATATATATATAATTATATAATATATATAACATATAATATATATATATATATAATATATATATATATATTATATATATATATATTGTAAACGGCCTAAACATGCTCATTTTGATTGTAGAGTGTCAAAAGTCATTTCCCGCCTTGTTTTATATAATATCCTCCCATTGAGCATTTTTCTGCGAAACCTCCCACCACCGCAAAGAATATATATGTAAAAAAAACTTGGGCATATATATATATAATATATATATATATATATATAGTTTATACTATATATATAAATAATATATATATATATTATTATATATATTATATTATTATATATATAATAGTATTTATATATATATATAATATTAATTTATATTTTAATTTCCTGTTTTATATGTAAAATAATAATAATAATAATAATAATAATAATAATAATAATAATAATAATAAAGACAGATTGTCTTGTAGAAGTAATTAAGCGAGAGTATTATTATTATTATTATTATTATTATTATTATTATTATTATTATTATTATTATTATTATTATTATTATTATTATTATTATTATTATTATTATTATTATTATTATAAAATATTTTGGATTTGAAATTTTGTGATAAAGTAAAATTGCAAGTTTTTAAAGGTGATTTTTATGTATATACTGAAGCTAAAAGAGGCCGTAAAACTTTAATTTATTTAAAAGGTGAGTAGCCGACTTTTGTCTAAAAAAAATGTTCTTTTTCATTGATTCTTGTAATTGTATATATTTTTTTATTTGAGTTTGCAAGGTGTTCCCAATTGGACTCCACCCTTTCGTCGTGATTGGGAAGGTATGGGAATCCTACTAAATGTGAACAAATGTATAAATTTATGTATTCTTCTATTTATTTATCGATTTTTATTTGGTCTAAAATGTATGAAGGATGACCTTTTTTCATATAAAATGTAAAGTAATTTAGTTTAGAGCGATTATTATCCATTATTTTGTTGAAGGCAACTTGTGTAGCTGTGTACGTTTGGCATACCATCATTTTTACGATGATTTTGATAATTCGTCTGTAGTTCCGTTGTTGCTCACCTGTGTTTTAGATTGTTTGTTATTATTGCGTTAAATTTTCTTGATTTATTTATTTAATTTTATTATGTGTTTAAAATGTTTCGAAATGGTTATTATTGTGTATTATAGTATTT
Source organism: Trachelipus rathkii (assembly GCA_015478945.1). NCBI lineage: Eukaryota > Metazoa > Arthropoda > Malacostraca > Isopoda > Trachelipodidae > Trachelipus > Trachelipus rathkii. Next base: position 26,286 of record JABUQX010085271.1, read on the forward strand.
AATATTTTTCTATATGTAGTTTAAAGTGTCTAAATATATCACATTGGGTTTTTATGTGCTAGAAAGCTGTTCAATGTCGAAGTCACCTGTCTATGATATTACAGTAAGTGCAATGTTGCAAGTTTGGTAATTTTCTGATGCATTTGATTTCCTTTTAAAGATTTAAAGGAAAGTAATGTTCTTTGATATATTTTTCTTTGTTTTTGTTTTTTTTTTAAAGTAAATTTATTTATTTATTTTAAAGTACTTTATTAATTAATCTTGTGATATCTTTTGCTAATAATTTCAGTTAGTTAATATATTCTTATTACCTGATTGAAGTATTAGGATTAGATCTAGTGTAGCCGTCTATCTTAACATTGTTTTATTTGATTACTATTTATATGCCTGTCCTATATTATGCCTCTTCGATATAATATTTGACAATCTATTATATCGTCGGGTATATAATATCTGACCTCTAGTTTAGTATTTTTCTATCAATTTATTATTGTTAAGATATTTATTATTTTGCTGCATTTATTCTAATCCGTTTCAATATATTTCGTTACATACTATTGTTTGGTGTCTTTTCTTATGTTCTTTCTTTTATAATATAGTAATATATTATAAAATTTGGTTCATAATAACCGGCACATTTATTTAATTATTTTGCTGCATTTATTCTAATCCATTTTCAATATATTTTATTATATTTTTTTTATGCGTCTTATCTTATGTTCTTTCTTTTATAATATAGTAATATATTATAAAACTTGGTTCATAATATCTGGCATATTTATTTACTTGTTGTTAGTATTGGATTAAATGATATTTTTTCATTTTTTAAATAAAATAATTTATTTATATTGAGTGTTATCAATTCTATATTGAACCCCTCACACTGCGGTAGTCTTATTTTGACCAGACAGGATTTTGATGTCAGCATTTTTATGCATGTTATTTTAAGGAACATTCAGGTCCAGGTTTATCTTTATGGTCAAGATATTACTACCCCAGAGTGGCGTAAATTAAGTATCCTGTGGTAATTGCTGTTTGGATTCTTGGTTGTTATAGAATAATAGCCCAGTGTTCAAATATCAGTATCCACGTTGTTCACCAGTTTACTTATTAAAAATTCTTATTGGTTATAAAAAAGAAATGTAATTTTTATTTTAAGTTTATGACTGATTATACTTTTAGTCTAAGACTTATTGTTTTTTAATAATTAAACTT
>JABUQX010085273.1:0-41698 GCA_015478945.1 Trachelipus rathkii
TAATATTTTCTAGTTATCTATACTGAAGTTAACGATAATTATATTATGAAAATTGCTGTTGATTCCATCCCCTATATTTCGTATGATATATGTGCTATTATAAATATATATATATATATATATATTATATATATATTATTTAATATATATATATAATAATATATTATATATTATACTATAATATAATATATATTAACTTATATTATATATATATAATATATTATTTATATATATATTTATATTATATATTATTATATATATATATAATAAATATTATTATTAATATATATATATTATATATATTATTAATATATATTAATATTAATATATATATATATATATATAGTATATATATATAATCGGTGAATATTTATATAATAGAATGTAGAATTACGTTTAATATAGGTAGGATAGATAATATTTTCGATACAAAGAACAACGATAAATTTATCTGGTGACTATTTCTTTATTTGTATTAGTGAATTTCTATTATTTATCACGGAGTGGTACATGGGGATGCAATTTTTAATATTTTATTAATATGAAAATTAACATATTAAGATGTGGTATTAATTATAAATATGGTACAACAGAGGAGGTTACTAAACACTATAATAACAATATTAAATATTTGTTTTATGTATTATAGGATTATTATTGAATTATAGTAGATCTATAATATTAGTGAATTAATTCTATAAAATTTATTTTGTGTGAAGTGTTCTAAAGTAGAATTTAACGAACAGCTAAAGGAAAAGTTAATTTCAATTTTTTATTTTTATTTTCACGTGTGTATTATTATATTATATATATTTATGGTAATTTATTATTTAATAAATAAAACTCTCCTCACCGGTGAATAACTCGCGAGCTTGCTGATGCGTGGGCCCTAGTACTCTGCTGAGGGGATACGGGGGGATGATATAGAGGGGGGGGGCCGATGGCCCCATGATAAGCTATCAACATACATAATAATATTAATTAATAAAAATAACATAAATATCAATTATTTATATTAAGTAATATGAGTGTATATCCTACTAAATATTATTCCATTCCCAGATGTTTTAAATCTTAGAATATAATAAATAGTCATTTGCAGCCTCAGCTACTTATTTTTACTATAGACTATATAGGTGTGAAGCACAAAAATAAATATTATATATCTAATTACTAAAATAATTTTGTTTAAATATTAATTATAATTAACAATTTGTAAATTCACAGTATTTCTACTTAGTATATATTATTATACCTACATTTCCTTACACTCATTACATTATTATATTTGATTTTCGTTCCTGAGTCAACATTTTATAATAGCCTATATATTTATCTAATATATATTATAATATATATTATAAATATATAATATATTATATATATATATATATATATATATATTTATATATATAATATATATACTTATTATTATTATATATATTAATTATATATATATAATTATTAATATATATATATATATATATATATAATTAATTATATATATATATATATATATATATAACATTCTTTTGTAGTGTTTTGACTTACATTTTTTATATTAAAGTATTAAAAACTATAAGAATAAGTCACACTATCGATGAATTACTCACTTGAACCCTGGTGAGAGAATGCTTATCCATTTTTAAAATTAAGTATATAATAAGAACCTTAAATGAATATAGTAAACCTTTGAAGAAAGAGAACGTGCTCTGCTCGAGTGGAGAATTTAATACTCGTCACGACACGCTTCATAGCTCGAAGCAAAAAAGGTATACTTCGGGCGTTGCGGTCGGTCAGTGCATACAGATAGTGTGCGTACAATTGCTTGGTATGCTATGTCGTCTAGGTTGTGGTGAGTTTCAGAAATTGTGAAACATAGATATTTGGTTGGCGGACGTGTTTTGTCGAACTATACTAAGTTTGCACTATCTCTGGTGTGAGCGAGCGGGCGGGCACAGTGCTCATACTCTAGGTTGCATGTGCTTGGCAGTTTGCTCGTGCATTGTCGGTGAGAGCTGTATGTGCTATCGTGCGGTGCCGCGAGTTGTGGTTTTAAGATTGCAATGCGCAAAATTTGGTGGCCGGCGAACCCTTATATTTGAGAGCTATAAAGTTCCTTTATTTCACATGTCAAATAAGAGCTTCCATTTCTTAAATAAGGGGTGTGCATTGCATCCTTCGTGAATCCTCTATATCGGTGACTCTTTATAATGTAACACCTATTTCGGACATATAAAAGAAATCTTTCCTTAGATCGAAATTACTAATTATCATTATTTTAGCTCCGTGTTCCCATAATAATTGGAAATATTAAGTGATTGTATAAAAGAGAATACTGATATTCATAAATAGATATTATTTTTTGTGTCTCTATATGCGTACACATAAGATACGAAACAATAGTCCATCTTATAATGAGCACATATAATCTATAGTATATTTGCGATACTATCTATAATTGCTCGGTGAAAAATTGATTAATACTCACTATGAGAACAAACTATATACTATTTATTATTATTCTAAATATAATTATGTGAATTCATATAATTCAATAAAATATAATATGTGATGTTATTATACATATTAATTTTGTATATATATATAAAAATAATTGTTATTCACTTGAGTTAGTTTATTTATTATATATTTTATATAGTATGTTTTCTTATATTAATCTATTGAATCCATTATTACTATATAAATTATTACTAATTACTTACTTTATAATTATTAAATATCTATTATATACATTTAATATCACAGATTAAACTATTCATTATAATTTATATTATTATATATTATGTATCAATATCCTATATATATCAATTATATATTTGATTATTATATACTATTATTTATATTAACTTCATATATATTATTAATATATTATATCTTATTTATTAATTATCCTTAATTATTATTTATTAATTATTATATCATTATTATATTCATTATAATCTATTTATATACTTATTTTAGAACGAGCACAGAGAGAGAGTGAAGAGAGACAGTAGAGAGAAGAGAAGAGAGAGTGAGTAGAGAAGAGAGCGACGAGTAGAAGAGAGAGTAAACAAAAGCTCTATCAAAGACATCATTCTTCCTAGTAAGAGAGAACAAAGACGTGAAGTGCTTCGCCAGAAAATATATCAATAGATTATTATATAAACTATATTAATTTAATCAATAATAATCTTAAACCTAATAACTACTATAATATATATAACTAGAAATCAACTCACAAACTATAACTTAACCCTAACCCTATAATATACTATTATATAGCTAGAATTATATCACATAAATAATCTTAAAATCATTATATATAAACTAATATTAACTATATATATATACTACATATAAATCCTTAATTATTATAATTGTCGAATGTACTGCATAAAATATTTATACCTTTAAATTGTTATATTTAATAACTAGTTAATAACTACTAACGTAACCTTACTTTATAACCATATATAACTATAAACTACCATATAACGATATCCATGCAAAACTATTAAATACTTATACCTATATATAACTAGAATTACATACAAATAACTATAATAACTCACTACTAATATATATTATATATATATATATATATATATATACTATATGAACTATAATTCATAAAAGAATAATCCAGTTTGGAGAACCAAATAACAGCGAAAATAGTATAACTCTATTGGTTTGACTATTAGAAAATTAACACATAATCAAATTTAATGAACTATACATTTAGTTACTTATAAACATCTGTGTAAAGTTAATCATCTGTGACATTCTAAAAAACTAAGCCAATATTACTTAGTTAAGTTCTCTCCACACACTATAAAATAAAAATAAAATTAACAGATTATACTTTTCAGATGAGCCTTATTCCTAAGAAGGAGATAGCTAATATCATCTTTTACGTCTCAGTAAGATAACGGTTTACGCACTAAGGAGAGATACCTACATTCTTCCACTGAGCAATATCTCCGAACTTCAGTATCTACTCTCTGTATATATGTGCTCGACAGATGATAATACATTGGCTTAACCCATACTAAGGCTAACCTAATGCCGATTGAGCCTGATAGAGGATTAACGCCCAGATAGTCTGTACACGATTGAAAATTTCATTCTTATATGATTGTCGACAATCAGCGAATAATCCCTCCATTTCTTCTCTTGTCGATAGTTACCGACTTACTTTTATATGGTTATTCGTGCGCAAGTCCCCCTACTTTCCATCTCAGGTCTTCTAAAGTAAATTATAAATAAAAATACATAATATTACACCTAATAAAGCCGTGATTAAGCTTGTTTTGAAATGAAACGGGAAGGAAAAGATGATACAGAAGTAATAAAAGTTAAATATATTTTTCATAGTGAAAACAGATAGAAAATTCATTTATACACAATTATATATTCACTACATAATGTAACTATTGTTTCTAGTGAATAAATGATATCAATAATAATAATAACATCCGCATCAATTTCTATCACTCCTTATGACAATATCTTCATTCTATATCATTACTGATTGATGATTTGAAGAATACACCTCTCAACACGATTCCTAGTGAATCCATGTTGTTTAACGCTAAATATTTTCTTTAATACGTCCTTCCACTGATAAGATATTTTAATTTACAAGTGCATAGATTTTGCTCTCTCGCCATAACCTCTAAACATGTTTCCACTTTGTAATTCTTAAGATATTGCATAGCAGAAAAGTTTGAACAAATTCAAAATACTTATCCATGTATCATACTCAAAAACTACACTTGTAATAGTATTCATGGTGTTCGTTTTCTCAATCCTTTTAGGATGTCTCTTCGCGACCCCAAAAGCAAACGCTCATAAAGTTTATGATAAGCTCGCGACCCAAATAATTACCCATATAATACTATATATAATATATATAGTATATATATAATCTTTTATCGACTTACTTTATATTTTATATATAAATATAAAAATATTATGCATTCTCTTTAAAACTATTTAATATAGATTTATACACAGTTTAATCATTGTATACTGGAAATTTTTTTTTTGTGATTTCTTAAACCTACTAAGAAATATATTCATGAACCACAAATACGTTTTTAGCCTTTCAATTATTATAATATATATATATACTTCTACCTCTAATATTAAGAACAAATATAATATATTTATCAACTATTTATAATTATATATTAATAATTTTTATTTTATAGTATTACCTTTTTTGGTAAATGTCACTATACGAGCTCATATTTTTATAATTTTCTCTCTCTGGATTAATGTGACCTCCCTGCCGACCACCGTATACTCATTCCTGGTTCTTGCTGTCCCCTTTAACTGGGTCGCGACCCGCCTAATTCTCTCAAGAACAACTCTTACAAGATGATGAAGATAATATAGCTGGTACAAGGGGAAACAAGGAGATCATAAATCTTTCTCTCGGTTCGCACTGCACTCACTCTATACTAAGAAGGACAAATGTTTTGATCCATTTCAATGGAAATTATCTATTAACGAAAAAAGACTAGTTATTCGAAAGATTACACTACACGTACCTAATTTATAATAAATACACATCTGATAATCCTCATTATCTCTAAAAACATTATAACTACTAAATGCACCGGAGATTCGGATTCTCGGTCAAGTTCGTAGATCCATCTTTGTTACAATCTCTTCTCTGGTATGTGCAGATAAAGTCTTATGTTACTCTGGCTTGTCGGTGAGTTTGTATACCTTAATAAGAGTAATCTATTTTTAATCATATAGAGTTGGATTCCTTTTTACAAGTACCTGGCAGGAGGAAGGAGTCAAAATATACATCAAACAATAAATTTTGTTATTTTATATGATTAGTTTTCCTGAAAACTTATTTTTAGAGAATATAAAGATACGAAAAATGCATAATATAATTTCACTTTAACTTATTTATTAAGGAATGTTTCATTTGGGACCATAGACCCATTATGGCCAGTAGTACTGTAAGTAAAGTAGAAGGAGTGAGAAAATTTGAGACTGGGATCCTCTCTCTTTATATACTTTTAACAGACCTAGCGCTAACAGTTTCTTGTTTAGTTTTAAATCTCTAAAACCTCTGTGTGTGCTATGCTTGCGTAATCCTAAGCAGAGTACAGCATAAATAGTACCGGTAAGGCAATTTTTTCTGTTATATCTACACAATTATAAATAAAAAATACATGTTTGGCAATTTAAGCCAACTCTATGACATCCCTTTGAGAAAGATGTTCTTCTGTTGGTATCTAGTAGTTTAATATATATATTTATGGAAGACCTAAAATTGGTCAGTTCTTACCAACAATTTCGTCATAATAGCTTGCACAATAATGATATCGAAAAAGTGTCAGAGCTGTCCAGAAAGCTCGTTTTGGCACGTTGGTGCTCGTAAACGTAAAGTTTGACTTTACAAATCAGTTTTAAGATTCTGCGTTTCTTTGTATGTTGTACATTGTTACCACACCCTTTTCCCTTGATCGGATGGATAGTCTAACGCAGGGGTTCCCAAATTGGGTGCCGCCAGCTGTGCCAGGGTGCCCGGGCGACATTTTCTTCAGAATAATTTTCACTCTAAACAATTTTATAGAGAGTTTAAGTAGTACACATTTGTTTTTATAGTGATGGCAACAACCGCTTTATTATGGCATCCGTCTACTACTCGCCCTTCGCCCAATATTGCTTTGTACGCTCACGATAAGTGCGTCATTTGTGTTCGAATGCTCATGGGTTTTTAAATTTGCCATATTATATTGATAGATCTCATGGATTTATACGCGTACACTTTGAATTATTTCTAGTATATATATAAGAGCTGAGTTTAATTAGTCCTTAGTTCAATAGTGAGTAAATATTTTATATATATATATAATCATAAAAAAGTTAAATAATATATAAAGATTAATAAAATATATATCATATTATATATATATAATATATTTCCTCAGTATATAGTATATACTATATAATATATATACATCTCTAATAATGATATATATTAGAAGATTCTATATAATTACATACTCCTTTTTACTCTACCTTACTTAGTTAATATATTACATTAATTCTCTATAACTTTATTATATATATATTATATATACTATATCTATATATTAAATAGATATATTAATTAATAAGTAAAATTTTAGTATAATTAATATAATACCGTTTTAATGACTTGGATATGTCCATGGGTACTTATATATAAATAACTATAATTATCCTATATACTATTTATTATTAATATAAAAACATCTAAAATAATATTTTACTAATATATATATATAAAATATATACTTTATTAATAGTATAATATCACGTCCTATCCACTTTTTTCACTCATCTTTATATTTAATACTTTTCAATTATTATTTTCTTTAATAAATATAATATTAATATTATATATTATATATATATATATATATATATATATATAATAAATATTTATATATATATATAATATATATATAGTATTTATATATATAAATCCTTAATAACATATTATATTAATATATATATATATATTAATATATAACATACCTGAAAAACAATTAACTATTTGTTCCTTATATATATAGTAGTAAATAATAAATATTCTTAATAATCATATATATATTATACTATATATATATATCTTTAACTAATTATATAATAATTATATATATATATATATATCTATATATATATATATATAATTCTATATATATTATATATATATTTATTATAATAATATACCATATATATACCCCTATATAATATAATATATATATGCTCGTTTAACATAATTGCAAAATCTGAAAAAGCATACCTATTAGCCGAGACAAATTAATTAAACCTTGGGCTAAAGATTGTTGTTAGTTGCTTTAGGTCAGTATATAGCAAGAATTGTACTTGTGCACGACTATCAAGTAACACTATACGCAAGCGAATTAACACAATTTCAAAGACAGTCGAGAATAACTTATAAGAAGATTGAAACTTGTGAATTTTTTTAGTTTCGCTTTGAATGAAAAATACCGACGTAGACGTGACTTGTCTGTCTTCTACTTGTGTTTGTGGAGGTATCCATTTGCTAATGCAAGTAGAAGAGGAACTTTTATGAGCGAAGTGCTTGAGACTAACACCACTGGCGACGAATTTTAATGCTATCGACAAATTTGTACAGGAAAATGTTTGGAATTGGGCAAGTGCGTGTATTATTTTTTCGCAGTGATGGAGTGACGCACACTGGTGTGAAATACGAAGCGCGAGTCGCGTTCTATTGGATGAAGTCAAATGGCAGAGAAGCCACCAGCAGCCACGTGTCTTACATCGGCATTCTGGCCACAAGAAGATGCCACAAGATCAAAAGTTCAGTGCTGAATGTTATGTCATGTGAAAGATAATCTATCAATGCTAAGAGCCACCCGTTTAAGACCACAGCTTTTGAATTACGCCGAAAATCTGGGGTATTTGGAATCACTCTCTCTCTACCTCTTTCGACTGCAGACAGAAGTGCTGTGGCTGATCATAGGGAAAGATTTTAAGCCAGACTGTTTGAACTAAACGATGCATTGGTGGCACAATTTACAGGCAGTCTTTTATCCAAGAATTACTGATAGTCAATTATCTGCTTAATTGTGATACCTTTTCGAACATTATTTGATAAACTAAAATGAAAACCAATCGCACATCTCTTCAAGGAAAGGGAGGAGCACAATTAAACAAAATAACAGGCTCGCATAAATTTTTTTAATTTTTGAAATTGTCGTGTATTAAGAGCAGAGACATCTCCAACGTTATCGTTGCAAGAATTGTTAAAACAAATGACCATCTTCAAACCGCTTCTCGAAATTATTACTCGCACAACATTGGAAGATTTTGAAAAACATTGAGTTATAATTTCTGAAGTTGATTCTGAAAGAGATGATACTAACAAAATAGCAGAATGATAAACCGATTTTTTCGAATGCGAACGCGAATCGTAAACTACAATGAACTTTCAAACACTCTTGCGTGGACATCAGTGAAGATAGCACTTGTGAAACTTACATATACTTCCCAATGGAGGGAACAAAACAGAGTTCTGGATGTCAATGTATATCAGAAAACAATGCTGTTTGGCAAGATTGCATTAAAAGACGTGCGTTTTAATTCCCTTACCTATGTGAGTCCGCATTCTCAACGTATGCTTACATAAAAAATAGATACAGGAGTAAACTTTCAGCGTCAAGTAATTTAAGGGTAAAATTGACAAAACTTCCATAAAAACTTAAAGAAAATAATGAAAAATTCCTTAAAACAGTATACATTCCTTCCATTAAAGATAAAGCCACCAAATTTGCATTGTGCTTTCTTGTTTTCCTAAGACCTAAGACTAAGTAGTCAAGTTAAGAGTAGGTGTGCCGCGATTTTTTTGAGCACAAGGTGCCGCGGTGAAAAAAGTTTGAGTACCCTTGGTGTACAGTATAGTGCAGTATTCGTGTGATATATATTATAATGATATATATATATATTTATATATATTATATATAATATTATTTATATATATTATATATATATATATATAATATTATATATATTAAATTAGTATATATAATTATATATATTATATATATATATGTATATATTATATATTTATAGTATTATAGTATTATAATATATTATATATATATATATTATTATATATATATACGTATATATTATACTTTAATATATATTATTAATATAATTTATATATTAATATATATAATATAATATTAACATTAATATCTACATATATTGTACCTAAATATATATATATATTAGATAATATAATTTATATCTTTTAAGTAATATATATATATATAGTATAAAAATAATATTATCCTAATCAACTCAGTTTAAAATTCAGGAGTATCAGCAATGAGGTTTAAATAACGTCAAAAAAAAAAAAAAAAAAAAAAAGATAAGGAAGGATGATTTTGTCCTGATGTCACAAGACCACCCAAATAATTTAACCAAACTGAACTTAAGATCTAGTTCGCCGATCTGAACTTGTTAATGGTTCGCATGTAGATTTTAAAGGCATCAAAAAAATAACGGCTGAACTCCTTGAGAACCGAATATGATTTTTCTAACTATCTTTCCAGAGCAGCGCGCACTTTCACATACTTATTCCTCTAGATGTAGATTTAGTGTATTATCTGATGTTTGACTCGTTACCCCTAAAATAATTTAAATTACACGAAAAAAAATAATTTCAAAGTTCACATAAAATTTCCACTATATCAGGTTCCTCTTCGGAGTGAAAATTTTACTCATCACTCGTGATTGAAGCGATCAATGATATAACTTTTTACATCATCATATTATTATATATTTCTTGGCAACTATACTGTAACAACGATAGTAAACCCATTACTAATGGTATATCTATTACTTCAATAGTACAAATTTATCTTTTATATTATACCTATGTTATTATATATTTTTATTATAATATGTATAATTATATTATATATTTTTAATTATATATTTAATAACCTATATTATTTATCTATCATTTATATATATATATATTAATTAAAACTAGTATATTTCCTGTGAAGTTACTTTTATAATTTTTTGTATAATTTAATTATTAGGTAATTATTATACTATTACCCTCCTATCTTCTTTACCTACCAATCATTAGGAAATTATTACTATAGATATTTTAACAATAAGTATTATATAATTACAATTTTTTAATTATTTTTTTTATTTTTTAATATAATATTATTTAATTATTATAATTATATAATAATATTTATATTTATAATATTAATTATTTATATTATTTATATTAATAATATAATATAATAATATATATATAACTATATACTAATATATATTTATTTCTATATATATAATTTATATTATATTATTTATATATTCATACATTATTATTTATCGAGAAAGTGGATGATATCCACAGAATATTCTATTGTATATACGTTAATATGACTGTTGCGATTATATTTATAATAAATATTTACAATACATCTTATATATATATTTAATATATATATATTATAATACTATTATATATATATATTATTATATAGATATATTATAATACTCTTTATTAATATATATACTATGTATATATATATATTATATTCTTATTATATATATACAATACTATATATTTATTACTATAATATATTATATCATTTATATATACAAAATATATACTATAATACTATAATAAATCTATCTATATATTTATATACTATAATATATATACTATGATATATATATCTATCTAATATTATTATATATATATACAATACTTATATACTTATTATTATCTTTATTAATATAATTATATAATTTATCCTCTGTTATATATATATATATATATATATTATAATATTTATATATATTATATAGTAACTATACAATATATATATATAAGATATATATTATATATATATATATAATAGTTATATATATAATATTACTTATTTATATATTATATTATATATATTATTATATATTATTATTTTTTTTTATATATATAGATATATATATTGAATATATATATATACTATATAGCTATATATTATTTAATTATATATATATATATATATATATAAGTAATATAATATAATATACTACATATATATATATACTATAATAATATATCTTATATGCGAGTGTGAGCAAAGTTCCATTCCATCAATTCTGAAAATACGTCATAATTCAGTGATGATCGGAAAGTAAATTTTGTCGGAGGCCGAATCTCGGTTGAAAGTTTTCCTCTGCCGATTATATATATATACATTTAATATTATATATAATATTATATATATATTATAATATTATATTAATATATATTATATATATTATAATATAATATATATATATGTATATATATATTTATTTATATATATTATTATAATAATATAATAATATATTAATATATATATATAATATATATATATATTAGTATATATTATATGATATATTATATTATATATTAATTATATATATATATATATTAATATATAATAATTTGATAATATATATATAATTATTATATTATATTATATATATATATCATAATATTATATATTATATATATAAGCATACTTAATATATATATATATATATCTACATACCTAACGATATAGTTGGGGTAAGGTGGGTACCATGCACCGGAAACAGAAAATTAGTAAGAACATGACAGAAATGAAAGATAAGCCCCCAGGTTACCTGCCCCTTATAACGCCTTTATATATATATATATATATAAATATATATTATATAATATATATATATATATATATTATAATAATATATATAATATTATTATATAATATAATTTATATATAATATATTATATATATATTAATATAATATATATGGCTTATTCCGCTGATCTTACTCGTAAAAAATGCTTTTGGGAATTTAATCCGAATCATTATTATTTTAGAGGGAATAATAACATCTCTTATTCCTCTCTACATACGACAGTTATATTTTTATGAATTTAATAAAGACTTCTTTTCGCAATTTTTTTTAATAACTCCACATCGAATTTAAAAATATGCGGTTTAAACTTTTATTAAATTTATTGACTGTTGTTGTTTAGGACTAGTGTTTGCATAGCATATCGTGGTGTAGCTTAACTTGTGAATGAAACTGACGATTATTTTTTAAAATACAGGAGAAAGAATAATGTTTTTTTTTAGATTTTCTCCAAGAATTGCAATGTAATAAAACAGGAGAGTTATGTGAGATATGTTAAATATATTGTTGCGTAAAAAACATAAATAACAACTACTATTTTAGAAATCAATAAGAGTGCAAAAAAAATCTCAGATCACCCATTCTTCGGCAATGACGATTTGCGTCAAAAAAAAAAAAAAAATAAAAAAAAAGAGTATTGTTAATAATTTAATGTAACATGAGTAGAAGCCTTAGAGAATTTTATACCTTACTACGTTAAAATAATAGACTTTTTAGTTAAATTTTAGTTTTTTTATGTTTTATTTTTAACTAACGAATACCCCAGGGTATACCGCACTAATGGCAGGAGTCGGGTCTCTCGGCTTCCGGAAACTACGGGGTTGGACTAATTACCCCTCCGGGAGGGTCTCCGGAACCCCGCTTTGGGTATTTGGGTGTCGCGGGGTTTTCCTTCGCCCTCCCTACGGAGTATGGAACACGTCCCTCTGTGTTTCCGTCGCCATCGGCCTCTACATTCGTGTAACCTTTAACACATAATATATTATATATATATTATTATATATAATATATATAATATAATATATATTATCTATATATATATATAATTTATCATATATATATATATATATATATATATATATATATAATATATATATACTATATATATATTATAATAATATATATATATTAATATATATATTATAATATATATATATACTATATTATATAATATTATTAATATTATTATTAGTATATACTATTATATATACTATGTCCCCCGTCGGCCGAGCTCCCCAAAAAAAAAAAAAATTTATTTATTTTTATTTATTTTAACATTTCCTAGCAAAATTAGTGTAACCTAACCTATTCACTTTTCCTGTTGCTATGTAAGTTTTTTTTGGAGATTTTTTTTTTTTGCAGTTTCTCCTTCTAAAATTTTACAGGATTCCAACAATGTTTCCTTTTCCCTGTAGCTTTTTTTTTTTTGAGATAAAATATATATATATTAATATAATATTATATATATATATATATAATATATATACTATATATTATATATATTATAATATTATATATGATATATATATATATATATATATATATATATATATATATATATATATATATATAATATATATAATATATATAAGGAACAGATGGTAATTGCAAGATTGGCGCTTATTTTAATGAGCAAACACCTATATAAAGAGGATGGTAATTTAAAATCCATATTTGAAATGAATGTAATTAGTAGCCTCAATGAAGTAAAATATGAATTTAAGTATAAAAGTAACAAAAGGTCTTCTGTTGAGATACTCTCTCTCTTCGTATGCGAATGTAGTCACACGCTTTTTCAGCGATAATCTTTTTTCCACTATTATGTGTCCTTGACTGCGTCGTTTAGCCGAAAATTTTGTGATCGAATTCAAGTCGCACCCTTTCCTTGAAAATTATCTCTCTTGCCGGGAGGATTTTGGATAGAGGAGTATTTGAGTGATTTATTTCTTCTGATTCTTTATTGTTAATTTAATCTGACTTTGTCTGACTGAAGAGTATCTCAACGGACGGGTTTATATATTGTTCATTTGTCTTATGGCCTAAATTTTGCTCGCGGCAAATCTTAGCATACGTCGGAACATAAATTTAAAATTTTTAGCAAAGTTATAACATGGAGTGCTACATTACTTCCTGCGCTAACACGGACGTGAAGAAAGTATGTATAGGATAATTATTCAAGATATATAAAAATTACCGCTTCATTTTAAATGTATACATTATTTGGGGGCATTTGACAATGTGCACAAACATACTAAAACATGTCAATCGAGGTAAAGAAAAGTAAATACATACAATAAATTATCTTTAACATGAAGCATATCTATCTCACTCGTCCAACAGAAATAGTAGAACATACAAACATTTGATAGCAAAATTAGTATAGAAAAAACATATAAATAATTATTCAAATACGAGCATAACTTGTACATCCGATGATCTAAACATATATACAAATATTTGAATACATATAAAAAACAATAATGTTATATATAGCAGAGCAAAAAAATATGTGCATTCCAAACAGAACATATAATGGGTCATCTAGTTAGATATAGATCTATCATACAATTGTTTCAAATGCATAAATAGTATAATAATGTTAATACATAATTCTTTATATGGAACAATTGAGTTTTTCACAAGTTAAATAGGCCACATCGATGAACCGTTTGCATCAAGAAAAGGTCCAGTATAAGGCTTTTCTAATGTATCCATGATTTTGATTCAATAGCAGAACAAACAAAGTAATAGTTTTTTTCAAAGCTGTTTAGTTCGAAGAGAAACATGCTTGACATATGTAAGAGACGCAAATTGGGCTTTGAAATTTAGGTCCTTTATTTGAAAAAATTCTTCATACATAAAGGGAGAGGTCACAGAACTATTTAGAAAAAGAATCAAAGTTCGTAGTGGGATCCAAAAATGAATTTCTGCCCATAATCAAAAATTTTTAAATGATGAAAGACGAATCCATACCGTATAAAGGAAGGATACATATGTATTGGCAAGTTGCTTGAAATTTCAGGTCGCCTTTAATTAAAAAATTTCTTCATAACATTAAAGGGAAGAGGTCACAGACCATTAAGTTCCGAACAAAAGGAACGAGTTGTAGTGGAATTCAAAATGTTTAGCCCATAATCCCAACTTAAAATGATGAAAGAAATCATACCGTAAAGGAAGTTACATAGGTAGAGGCGAAGTTGCTTGAAATTTAGGTCCTTTTATTTGAAAAATCTTCTTCATACATAAAGGGAAGGCGGTCACATAACCTATTTAGAAATCGATGTAGGACTCAGAGTTCGTTATGGAATCAAAATGAGTTTTTCTGCCATAATCTCAAACTGAAAGATGAAAAGAATCCCTACCGTAAAGGAAGTTTGCTATGTCCTCGAACTGTGACTGTGATAGTTGTGAGAAGCTGAAGACCATAATCCAAATTTATACAAATGAAATTGAATTCGTTTGATAATGTTCGCTTGCTTGAGTCATCTATCTCTCGGAGTGTTTTGATTGAGAATTATAGTCTATTAGTAGTTTTTTTCTTTTTCTTCATTTTGTTTTGTTCTTCTACAGAAGGCGTTGATTAGAAGTTCTGGGGGTTTTACTCCGAGGTTCACCATAGATGTTACTCTGCTAAGATGGTGGCTATTTTATGAGCAAGCACATATATAAAGAGGATGGTAATTTAGAAAAATCCATATCTGAAATGATGTTTTTATTCAACATAAGTTAAATATGCAATGAAAGATCACGCTTCTTTTTCCTTAAATAAAAAATAAGAAGACTTTCTCTATCTTTACAAACTTACAAACTTGTAAACATAAAAACAAACCAGAGGAGATTTTTTCTTTTTTTCGCTTTCCTTATCCTTTATAGTTTTTTTTTTTTTTTTTTTTTTTTTTTTTTTTTTTTTTTTTTTTTTTTTTTTTTTTTTTTTTTGTTTGTTTTTTTTTTTTTTTTTTTTTTTTTTTTTTTTTTTTTTTTTTTTCAAAAAAAAACGAGATTTCTCTCTTTATATGTCACATCAATAGTTCCGGATGAAGCCCTACGATTTCTATTTAATTTTCCTTCCTCCCTTAATATTCTCCATTAGACTAGGATACTTACTCTAAAACAACTCAGCGATTCTCGTTCAAACTTTTAATTTGATCAATCAGTAATACAGTAGCCAAAAAGTCTTCTGTTGAGATAGCCTCTCTTCGTAGCGCGAATTTGATGTAGTCACAGCCCTTAATTTCCAAGCGCGTTCTTCCACAATTTAGACTCTTGACTCTTGTTTAGACAGAGGAAAAATTTAGTGTAAGTGAAATTCAATGTCGAGCAAACCCTTTCCTGAAATTTATTTCATTATCTACTGGAGGCTTTCTGGAGAGAGTATCTTGAGTGATATATTTGTTCTCTTGATGTCTATTGTTTAATTTTATCTGACTTTGTTATCTGACTGACTGGAAGTATTCAAAACGGACGGATTTTATATATTGTTTAATTTTGACTTATGCTAAAAATTTTGCTGGCGCAAAGCAATAGCATATCGAACAAAATTAAAATTTTACAAAGTTATAATGGAGTGCTACATATATATATTATATATAATATATTATATATACTATATATATATATATATAATATATATATATAAGTATATATAATATATAGCTTATTATTACACTACTATATAAATATTATATATAAATATATAATATATTATTAATATTAATAATACTAATATATATATAAATAATAATATTATTAAATAAATATATATATATCTAATATATATAATATAATATAATATATATAGATATATAATATAATATATATATAATATAATATTATTTATATATATAATTTATATATATATAATAACTATATATATATATATAATATATAAATATTATATAATATTAATATATATATATATATATATTATATAATTATTAATAATATATATATATAATATATTATATATAATATTATATATATATATTAATATATTATTTGTAAAGGTATGAGGTTCAAATACATTTAATGTTGTTTTTTTATCTGTATAGGTATAATGAATATCCAAAAATACTAAACGGGATATTTATATATGCTACTTTGTTTAAATTTCCTCTTTTACAAAATTTACTCTGGAAGTAAAAATTCAAGGGGAATACTATATATAATATATATAATATTATATAATAATATATATATAATATAATTATAATATATATTATTATATAATAATATATATATATATATATATATTTATTATTATAATATATATTAATAATATATTTATAATAAATATATATACTATATATATATATATATATTAATATATATATATAATATAATATATATATATAGTATATATTATATATAATATATAATATATATTATATAGTAATTAATTATATATATACTATATATATAATATATATAATTATTAATAATTAATATTAAATATAATATAAATATAATTAATTTCTCTCATTTTTCACTAATTTGTGAAAAATCCTGAAGTATTTGAATTTTTAAAAGTGTTTCATAAGTATTCTGACCAAGTGGGGAATATATATTAATTTAAGTGGAATAGGAATATTGAGTCTATAGCAAGCCCAGTATCAGAGCAACGCAGTAAGATGCTTGCACCAAGTGGGCCGTAGGATTGCATCCTTATATACGCTCATATCCTAAAGGGGTTCGCAATTGAGAAAGAGTGATTTGAATGTGAATAATTTGTTACTAGTTGTAAATTGTGAAATGTTTGGTAAACGTGAGAATGTGAAGTGTAAGAGAGCATTAGTGGAAACAACTATGCCGTTAACTGCAATGCGAGTAATATATTAACACGAAAATTCACTAGTGCGAAATTTTTTGTGTCGTATACACGTAGCCGATCGAGGATGCTGAACAATAACTGGAAGGGAATAGAGTCCGCGTTCTGAAAGGGAGCCAAAAAACCCGCGTCTTTTTCCAACAGAAACCTATATATATACTCTAGCATTCTCACACTTATATTATATACTATATAGTGTAATATATAATATATATGTATATCATATCTATTATATATATACTATATATATATAATAATATATGAATCTACTACTAATTATAATATATATACTACTAATCATTATAATAGTAGAATCGAAAAGATTATGTGCTATTATTTAGCATACCAACTCTAACTATAAGTGTATAATAATATATAGATATATTTAGTAATATATATATTATATATATATCATACTATGTTATATATATATGTTATAATATCTATATTATATATATAGTATTATAGTAATATATATATACTACTTAGTGATTATATATATTGTGCTCAACAATAAAATACATCTTCAAACTGACACCTTATCTTGTTCACTTTGAGAAACAAGCGCGTATCAGTAAAACGAAAATTCTTTTAAATGTGAATATATACTAGTATTAATATGATAAATACTATACAATAATGATATATAAATAATATATATAATACTTATATATATTTATTTATATATTTATATTATTATTTATTAATTTATATTACTAATATTATACCCTCTTACCTTTATATATAGGTAGTATATATTAATATATATATATATATAATATATATTAATATATAAATAATAATATAATAAATACTAATATTATATATATATTTTGTTATATTATACACTATATCTATATATATTATAATATATATATATATAACTATATATATTTGAACTAAAAAACAATGATGAGGTTTCAAAAAAAAGCTGTTTGGAATTATATAAGGAGGAAAGAACTAAGATTGAAGTTGTAAGAGTAGGAAGAAAAATGAGATTAATGAACAGTTTTGATGGAGGAAGAATGGGGACTTACAATAGGAAGCTTTTGTGGAAGGATTAGCGAGAGGTTAAGAATGAGAGTAAAGGGAATATGCATAGATTAATGAATAGTGATGGTGCTTTCGCTTCTGATGAAATGGATGTGGGAAGAGTGTGGAGGGAACACTTCGAAAATCTGTATAAAATTGACAGTAATGAAGAGGTAATTGTGAATGTATGTCGGTTTCATGGTGCAAGAAGAAATAGGTAATTTGGGGATGAAATAATTAGTAGGAAGGAGATAATGGGTAGGATGAGAAAGTTGAAGAATGGTAAATCGGAAGCATAGATGGCATTACTGGTGAAATGATCAAGAATGGTGGCGAGATGGTGATTGAATAGATTTGGAAGTTGTGTAACAAAGCGTTTATAGAGGGTATAGTCCCGAGGGATTGGAGGTGAGCGGTTATAGTATCCTCATATAATAGTGAGTGGATAAGGGGAACAATAGGAGTAGGAACTATATGGGAATTAGTTTATTGAATGTTTTATTGAAGATATATGCTAGTATTTTGGTCGAAAGATTACGTAGAGTTGCTGAATGACTTATTGGTGAAGAAAAAGTGCATTTAAAAGTGGTAGAGGATGTGTGGATCAAATTTTTACATTGAAACCAATGATTGAGAAAAGAGAGAGAAGAGTTATAAATTGTATTTAGGTTTTATGAACTTGTAACAGGCGTAATACAGGATTAATAGGGAAGCCCAATGGCAGGTGTTAGTGATATATGGTCTTTGAGGTAGGCTTCTGATGGAATCAAAAGTATGTATGGCAATAGTGAAGCGCGTGTGAGAATAAGTGGAGTTGAATGTAATTGATTTAGTATTAGTAGTGGAGTGAGGCAGTGATGTGTTATGTCTCCTTTGTTATTTAATTTGTACATTAATGGGGTTATGAAAGAATTAGATATAGAGGTTGCAGGTGAAGATGTTATAACGACGGAGAATGGGAGAGGGTGCAGTGTACTTTGCTTATTGTATGCGGATGATTTGGTTTATTGTGAGGAACCTGATAGAGTTTGAGAGGATTGGTAGAGGGGTTTGGCATGGTGTGTAAAAGGAGGGTTTTGAAAGTGAGTGTAGATAAGAGTAAGGTTATGTTAGTGAGTGAGGAAAGTCCGCGATGTGAAATCATGTTAGATGATGAGCAACTGGAACAAGTTTCTAAGTTTAAACATTTAGGATATATGTTGGATGAAATAGGAAACGGTTGGGAATGTTAGGAAGGTGGCTGGTTCAGCTAAGTCTTGGGTGCGTTAGGGTTTTACATGAAGGTATGTGTTTACATGTGGTAATGTAAAGTAGTGAAACATTGGTCTGGAATAAGAGGTGTAGATCTATGGTACAATGTGCTAAAATAGGCAATCTCAGTGGCTTGTTAGGTGTGGGAATAATTGATAAAATGAGGAATGAACACATTAGCGAGTTGTGTGGTGTGAAGAAAGGCATAAATGAGAAAATAAACGAGAATACATTGAGATGGTTGGTCATATGAAAAGAATGGATGATAGTCGGTTGGTTAGGCGGATGTATGGTGGTGAGTATGATAATGTGCTGTGCTATTTGTCTTAGGCTACAAGGGTCTGCTTCGTCTGTTTTCTGTAGATGGGTAAAGGCTTATATCGCTTGCTAGTACTCTCCTGCAAGTCTTACGGGATATACCGAGGGACTGACTTTGATTGTGCATAGAGCGTATAGGACATTGCTGAGTTGACTCAATCTCTCTCTCTCTCTCTCTCTCTCGACCAGCTCGGCTGTACGCTTCCTGGGACATCCTGAGTGGCTTGGACGGTTTTCACTTGCTGCATTGAGGTTCTCCACTGTCCCATACTTCTCGAAATTATGCTTGTGGAGGGGGCCTTCTTACTTTCGAACTGATGAATGAAAGTCTCCTGGATATTCTTGAACGAGTCTGTCTTGTATTAATGTTTGACGCAGTACATTCCTTACATTGAGGTCTTGCTGTCTTCACAGACGTTGCTTCTGCAACATCTTTGAAAAGAAGGGTCATTATGGAATGATTGTAGAATATATCACAAAACGTGCGCACGGCACGTTTTTTTAGTCACCCTTATATATTATATAATAAGTATGATGGATATATAAGTATATATAATATATATAATATACTATATATATATATATATATATATAGTATATATATATATATAACTAGTAATTTATATATAATATATATATCATATATATATATATAGTATAATATATATAAGTGGCATATCCAGAATTTTTTTTCGGGCCAGACAAAATATTCTTATATATAATAGATATATATATATTATATATAATATATAATATATATATATATATATATAATATAATATATATATATATAATATAAGTATATAATATATTAATATATATTACGACTTTCTAGATTGGTGGCTTCTTTTATGAGCAAGCACCCTTTCTATAAGAGGATGGTGATTTAGAAATCCATATTTGAAATGAGTAATTTTTATTCAACATTAAGTAACATAAGGCATGATGAAAAATATAAAAAGTAACAAAAACCCTTCTGTTAAGATACTCTCTGTAGGCGAATGCAAGTCGCGCCTTTTCCAGTTGCGTTTTCCAACTTGCCTCAACACTTCGTTTAGCGCCTAAAATTGGTATCGAAATTCAAGTCGCCAGCCTTTTTCTTGAGAGTTTACTCGCTCTGCCGGAGAGATTTCGAAGAAAGCAGTATTTGAGGAAGATTTCTTTATCTTAATAATTGATACTGACTGACTGAAGAGTATCTCAAAACGGAAGAGTTTATATATTGTTTCCTTTTCGACTTATGCTAAATTTTGCTCGCGCAAATTTAGATTTGTACGAAATCATAAATTAAATTTTTTTTACAAAGTATTACAAGGAGTCTACATTTACTTCCTCGCTAAACCACGGATTTGAGAAAAAGTATGTATAATAATTATAACATAAATAATAACTAAAAATACATAAAATTAAAGTACTCAAATGAAAACATATTTAATTATGTCCGAAAACATTAAGTTAGATATAAAACATTTTTCGTGAAGCAAAAACTAAGTATACATGAAATTGAGACTAATTCAAATACCGAGCATAACTGCGTACATCCGAAGATCTAAACATATATACAAGTTATTATGAATACATATAAATACAATAATGTGATTTATACAGAAAATAAAAAGTGCATTAAAACACAAGCATATTTGGTTATTTATATCCGTTAGACTAAAACAAACATAAACAAACATTTAAATGCATAAAGTACAAAAAGTTAATACTAATAATTATTGATATGAACAATTGAATTATTTCACAGTTAATACCAGCATTGATCGCACCATTAAACAAGGAAAGGTCCAGTATAAGACGTTTTAATGTATCCATGTTTGACCATTGCGCACGTAGTTTTCAAAGGTGTAGTTACGAGAGGAAACATTCCTTGACATATGTAGAGACGACAGTTGCTTGAAGTTTAGGTCTTTTATTTAAAAATTCATACATAAAAAAGAGAGGTCACAGAACCATTTAGAATTCGAAAAGGAATAAAGTTCCTGTGAATTAAAATTGAATTCTGCCCATAATCCCAAACTTAAAATGATGAAAGAATCCATACCGTAAAGTAATTTACATATGGTAGCGCGAAGTTGCTTTGAAATTTAAGTCTTTGATTGAAAAATTTTCTACATACAATAAAAGAGCGTCACAGGAACCATTTAGAATTCGAAAAGAATAAAGTTTCTTAGTGGAATTCCAAAAATGAGTTCTGCCCATAATCCAAACTTGAATGATGAAAAAATCCATGCCGAAAAGAAGTTTGCTATGTCTAGCGATGAATCTCGAACTGTGATAGTTGTGAAGAAGTATGAAGACCATATATCCCAAAATTAAGAAAAAAAATAGAGTCCAAGATCCGATTATGTTCGTTAGCTTGATGTATCAGTTGTCTGTCGAAGTGGTTTCGATTGATTTTGTTGTTATTGTAGTTATTTGCGTGAAAATCATGGTTTTTGTTTTTTGTTTCGGGTATGTTTTGCGGATTAGACAGAAGGCAGGTTTGAGTATTGATAGTTTGCGCGGAGGAGTTCAGAACCCCGGGCTTTGTCACCGAGGAGTATATAGAGCGACGGAACGTGCGAGAGTGGGCTTCGTGTATGAGAACAGGCACCCAGTATCAAAGAGAGTGCGGAATGGTTTGAGAGAATCCACGTATGTGTAAGGAGTAGTAGGGTGGATTCAACATAGAGGTAAAACTTACGCAATGAAGAAGTATAAGAGTAAACAAAAGGTCCCGTGCGGTGGGGAGAGACTGCTCTTTGGGAGGCGAAGTGCAAGGACGCAAGCCGTGTCGCAGCGTGGTGTCAGAACTGGCCTGCAGAACCAAGTTGCGGGATAAGGCGCAGAAAGTGTGGTGACGGAAAGGCAAGGCGGCACCTTCCGGTAGGAGACCGCACTGTGCCTGGGAGAAGTTCTGGGAGAGAGTATTGCGTTAGAGGGAGGTCGGCTGGCGAGGTCTTGAGAGATGTATGGCTGAACGGAGCGGAAGAGATCGTGCAACACGGAAGAGTGAGTAGAGGTCATGCAGACTAGCTAAGAAGGTGTGGCGCGCGGGCAGATGGCTTAGCAGAGAGGCACAACAGAAAGGAAAGGTGTGACAAAGGACAAGTGGGTGCAAGGGGGGGGAGCCGACCGGACCGCGGAGGGGGAGGGACGGGAGATGGCTGGGAACCGAGCGGGGCAGCAGGATACATTAAGTAAGAGTGGGGATAGATAGGGGAGGAGATATAGAGGCGGACGAGAGAAGGAGTAGAGATGGGATAGAGAATAAGAGATAGTAAGAAGGTAGAGATAAGGTGAGTAAAGTGAGGAGTAGGGATAGGAAGGGATATAGTAATTAATAATAGAGACATAGAGTTAGAGATGCGCGACGCCGAGACTCACGGCACGAATTGGATGCAAGAAGAGTAGAAGAGTGATGAGTCGAAACTGGCGAGGAAGTAAGGAAGGGTTAAGCGTGCGAAGCCGGGAATTGTGCAAGGCGTTGAGATGATTATAGAGGGGCACCCCAGAGCGTAGCACGCTACGCCCCGGTAAGCCGTGTGGGCTGCCAAGACCCCGAGACGCGAAGCCTTAACGAGGGCGTGAAGGCGACGGATGACGTAAGTTCGTCCGGCGTTACCGAGAGGAGCGGTGCAGCGCTGGCGAGGGCGCGGCTGGCGAGCCACCGAGCACAGCACACACAAGTATATGGACATCCGAAGAGTCGATGCTCCGTAAGGAAGGCGAATCGCGAGGCGAAAGAACGACCCGAAGGGAGCGTCTGGGTACGCGGCGCGCCTGACTGGAGGGCCGCCGCTCCGGCACAGCGCCTCGACAAGCCGGTCCCGTGCTGTCGCCGCCCTGAGAGTCCGTCCCCGCCCCCGCCGTGGAGAGCCAGCCCAGCCTGCGCGCCGTGTGGTGAACGATGAAAAGCGAATAGCAGCTGCACTAAAAAGTGTGAGAGGAGGTGAAGCAGTATTGAGGTGAGAGAACGCAGTGGAGAACGACCACGAGCGAGGCGCCCCCGCGAAGGCGGGACCCACCCCCGTCAAAGCATTGAGAATACCTGCCGACGTGACCGAAGCGGAAAATGCTGTCGGAGAGATGCAGAGGGAGGTCAGAAAGACTGACCGTACGCGAGAGACAAGACAGGTGGGCCCGGCCATCATCGGTCGCCTAGGAAAGCAACGCACGTGCCGTAGCTATAAACGAGGGCGTAATGAACAACACAGGGGGGGGGCTTGCGAGAGGGAGCGAGTCGTAGATGGCGGAAGAACTGCGAGAGATAAGTATAGCAGCCGTTATGGGGCCTGAGCCCGCCAGGAGGATCCCGACGAAAAAAAAAGCACAGAAAGTGCAAAAAGAGCGGCGAAGGAGAATGGAAGAGGAAAGAAGTGAAGAAGGGGCGGACGCCGAGAGTGAGGAGTGGACAAGCGGCACCGGGCTGCGCCGTGGCGGGGCCGAGGTGTATGAAAATAGGAGGATATACAAATAGGGCCGCGGATAAGGGGAGCGATCGGAGAGTGGCGAAAAGTAAGGGTGCAGAACACAAGAAAGAAAAAAAATGTAAAAAATAAAATAAAGAAAGAAAGAAAATGGAGGCTGGAGTTGGTAAATCAGAGATATATAAAGTGAACGGGGGTACATACCCGAAAGCAAGGAAACACGAAGTCAAACCACCAGCCAGCCAGCAGCAGCCACCCTGCCGCACAAGCTGGATCGAGGGAGCGAGATTAAGGCACGTGTGATAACATGTGGAGAAACAACAGAAAATCAAGTGCGGGAGTACAAACAGCAAAACCAATTGAGGCGGACGGAACATAAGTGTGGCCAGTTAATAAAGCTGACGGAGGCATGCTGAACTGAGAAAAAATAAGGTTTACAGCAGAACAAACGCAACACATCGAACAGAAAGAAACGGTCAACAGAACAAAAGTCCACACCTAACAGCAGAAGGTAACGAAAAAACAGTCCAAAAACGGAAACCTGAGCACACTGAGCAAGCGAGCGTCTTAAATAACAAGGGGAAGGGACAGGAACAGGGTAAGATGGAAAACAAAAAGGGACCAGAACCTGTGGGTAACATAGCAGACAGACAACAAAAGTTAGCGAACGCGAACAAAGGGTCCGATTAAGAAGCGAACAGAGGAGCATGAACCAAGAAAGTGAAGAGACTACGACAAACCTAACATGCTGTAAGCATGAAGAAACAGAAAAGGGTAAACAGTTAACCAGGGCCCAAACTGATCACGTAAAAGGAACCATATGATCACAAACACAAGACATGGCAGGTGGAAACAACCAAATCGACCATCATATAGCATAGAAGTGAACAAAAAAAAAAAAAGGTACAGAACTCTCAAAGTAGCATAATACCGAATGGCTATATTCAAACAGAAGAAAGTTTTACCCTCTGTAAACTATTGTATACCATTTGCCGATCACCCATCAACCTGGAACGAATAAACAGCCTCGAGCAGCAAATGGAGGCAACAAATCGAACAGATCGAGGGAAGCAAAACAATGCATGTGATGAAAACAGAAAGGACATTGAAAAAGACGGAGAAAATGACAGAAAAACAAAAGAAAGACAAAAAAATAGACAGTAGGGAAAGAAGGTAATTGCATCGGATGTCATGAACATAGGATTGCAAGGGGAACCATATAAGCGCGCTTAAAGATTCAACAGCCTGGAAAGGGGATAAGTAGTTAAATGCGTGTCAGCGCCTTAAACCAGGGGGGCGTAGTGAAGCAGCAGCACGCAGTCGTCATACAGAGAAAGAAACTCCTCCAGCTGAGAGGATTTAAGCGCAGCCGGAACCATGTTAGAGGGGAAACCGCATGCGGTGATAAAGGAAGCATAGAGTTACACATGTGCTGAGATGGAGGAAAGGTCCGCAAGGAGGTCAACACGGGAAAGTGCAAGGGACGGGTAGTAAGCCAATGCGGTTAAGAGGTGGGAGAGGTGCGAACGTGGAAACCGAGACAACGGACGGCATGAAGGGCGCACAATGCGGGGTGCCAAAGGTGCGAACAGCAAGGGTGGGTAAGACCGTCACAGGAGGAGAACGCAGCGGCGGAGTGGCGAGGTATGACGCGCACCCACGTGGCACCGCGGAGAGATAGTCACTACGCGGCGAACCAGTGGAGAACAGACCCTGGATCCTCCCGGAGCCAGGCAGCACGAGTCATAATCGGTGAGGATAGCCCTCAAGACACAAACGAAGAAAGGGTCAAGTGGACCCGGTGGAGGAATACAAGCAATGGATGCGAGCCAGCTGGTGACGAGGTAAAGAGAAACATCACTGGTGGGAGATAACGAAGCGCCGGGTGAAGATAGCAACAACAGTAAGGGGGGGAGATGACAGCGGACCAACAGCGAAAAAATGTGCCGACGGAAGGAAATCGGAGGCGAACACCCTGTTGAGAGGAAGAGATTGCGTGCGGTCAACCAAATCAGAAGAAAGGAAACAAAAGGCAAACGCACGAACGAACGCAGAGTCAGCAAAAGGTAGAGAGGCGCAGGAACAAGCACACAACAACCAACAAGACAAAGACACAACAACAACAACCAACAACAACAACACAACAACAACAACAACAACAACAACAACAACACAACAACAACAAACAAACAAAACATGAGTACAAAAGTGAAAGTCTGGATAGACCAACCAACGAAAGAGCAACGGAAACCAGGGTGACATTAAGTAAAGCTAACAAGCATTGACCAGAACTAAGAATAGAAGGCGACAATGGACAAAACCTAAACACCTACGCGAAATAAACAACGAACAGGAACAAAGGTGACCAGACGTAAGAGCAGAAATGACTAGCACAGCAGACAAAACGTAACCGGAGTTCACTTGTGTGCAAGCATAAAGTCGCTAACATTAGCAAGGGTAATCGTGACATGAACAACGATACGGAGCATGGGAGACGTAGCACTCGAGAAAACATAACAACAAAAGGAAGTGCGGTTAAGACACCATCGAAGAGACCGTACCCAACAAAGCGGGAAGCGGCAAGAAAACGCAGAGCAGAACTGCAACGTAAAGAAGAGAAGGACAAAGGCAAAACTAACAGAACGTGCGGTGGAGAAAAGCAGCTAACCAGCAGGAAAAGTCCCACTGCAAAAAAAGGAGCGAAGAGCACACAAGACGGCGAGTAGGTCCTACGTTCTGCACAGAGCAGCAACAGGGAAGCCGCACAGCGTGAACAAAATCCCGGAACAAAGGTGGACCAAGCGACCAAAGAGACCAACATGCGAACTGATGGAAGTTAACACCAGCGGCAGCAAAGTGCACGTCGTGGGAGTAACAGTCAATGGTGCGAAGAAGAAACAGAGACACGGAGCCCAAAATGCGAGGGCCAAACGAACAGGTACCAGCCAAAAAACTGACCTAGCGCACGGTGTGGCTTAACACATCATGTGCGGCAGTGAACACAAGAATTAGCGACAAAAACGAACAGTCCGAACAAAGCAGTGGTTATGTGCACAGCGACATATGAAGAGTTAACAGAACGGTTACGCTAACTTGACCGAAGAAACACTGTGCATAATCCAGCGGAAATCAAACACCATGCCCGGCAGGCCCCTACCCGGCCCCCGCCTGGAGCGAGGAACGAGGAATTCAAGGCAGATGGGCAAGGATCGGGGAGAAACAAACATGAAAAAGAAGGGCTCGTTAGAGTGAGAACCATACGAAGTATGCAGGCTGAATCCAACAAAGGGAGCAGGCAATAAAGCGAACAAAGCAGAACCGCGACGAGAAGAGAGGGTGACAAAAAGCAAAACCGAACATACCCAAGATGAAGAAGAGCAGTAAATCCGGAAAAAGGCCGATGAGCAAGGGAAAGACGACAGGTCACACAAGACGCCGAAGGCCCACGTGGAGCAGATGAGCAACAGGAGCCGTGAGGAGCTGACAAATGCCCGAACAAAGGGACCAAGCGTAGCAAAATGCCACCATCGTGAAACGTAGGAAGGGACACTAAGCGGCAGCAAAAGGCCACTCGTGGCGAGGATAACAGCAGGGGACGAGGAATTAAACGAGACAGAGCAAAAGCGAGGCAAACCGGACATATCAACAAAACTAACGAGCTCACGTGTCAACACAGCAGTCGCAGGGAACACAGAATGAATCAGTGACAAAAACGCAGCATGGTAGGAAGATATCGGTGTAGTGCGTACAGTTGCTACATTGTAATTGCATGTCCCAAGATGGACGTAACGACGAAGTAAACCAGCACCAGGTCGAAAACAACGCAGGATTTTCGTGAGTGATTAGTCACGGGGAGCCACCCCGAAAGGTGGAAGCCGGCAGGGAGGCACCCCGAAGGTGGAAGCGGCTGACCCCGTCCGAAGGAGGGTGAAGCCGTCAGCCCGGCCGGGCTGTGAGCCCAAAGCCCGCACACCCCTCGGGGGTGATGCCCCCTCGCAGGATTCACACCCGTTCAAGGGGCGTCCCCGGGGTTGCGCGTGCAGAAGGAAGGGTGTTAGATACCGGGTGAGAGGAAAAAACTGGTAGTGCGAAGGAAGGAACTGAGTTCGAAAGATTACATAGGATGATGGGTAAGGAACACGATGGGAGAGAAAGAGGAGGAGTGAATCGAATGACGGCAACGAACGCGAGATATGAGAAGAGCGAGAGCCTAGTGAAGGGGCGGGAAGAATGCAGGGGGCCTTAGACGGTGAGCGAAGGGCACGGTGTGATGTCAGAGTGCAAAGATGAGTAGACGCACACGAGGACACGGGTGGTAGAAGAGAGGGGCAAGTCAGAGGGCAAGATGGGGGGCAGTGAGAGAGGGGGCACTGGGTAAGGAAGGGTAGAATAGAAGGCTGGACCTGGGCGAAATATGCCAACAAAGGGAACATAGCGAGATGTGCGGACCGGTAGCGACTGGTACCGGACAGGTAGATCGGTGGCTGGAAGTTGGCAGGAGTTAGCTGATTATGCATTAGGGCAGGATGTAGGGCGTGGGACAGTTATAGGCCGTAGGTGCGCGGGAGATGTGACTGGAGTTGGATGTGTAAAAACGTGGGGGTAAGCAGATAGTCGGGGGTGAGTAGTAGAAAGAACTGAGGGGTGAGGGAGGTTAGCCAAAAGATGAGCGGGAAAGAGGCACTGGAATAAGGAGGCAAAGTCACAGCAGGGGACGGGGTAGGGACTGCAGGGTAGGGTGGGGTGAGGACGGGATGAAGGAAAAACTGGAGGCGTAAGGGGACGGAGGTAAAAGTTACGAGGACAAGTGAAAAGAACACGGATGGGGGAAGAAATGGAGGTGGAAGAGAGGAGTAGGGGGAACACAACGGATAGGGGGGAGAAACGGAGCCGAGGTAAGGGGCGGGTAAGGAGGTGCCGAGAAGGCGAAGGGCCGAGGGGAGCTTAGAACAAGTGAGGATACGCAAAACGAGGACAACTTGGATTGAAGGATGGTTGAAGGCAGAGCCAGAGGGTTGAGTCGGAGAAGGGGCACGGGGTGAAGGGAGTGGTGTAGAGAGCGGCTGACCGGTGCGGAGAGGGAGAAAGAAACAGAGCGAGAGGGGGACTAGAGCTTACTGACCCGTGGACAAGGAGGGAATTGATAGGGGAAGCGGAATCAGTACACGAAGAGGGGAAGGTTGCGTGGTACAGTGAGAGGCTTAGGCAGGAGTATAGGGACTAGGGACCGTAATCGGGGGGCGAAGCGGAAGCGAATGGGGAGGAGATAAAGAAACTACGGTGTTAGGGGGATCCGAAGAGCTAAAGGCGACCGGAAAGCAGGTGTGCGGAAGGGAACAATTAACAGGAGAGGGGAGAGAGAGCGGAAAAAGACGTGAAGTAGGGACGTGTGTAGCGCGGGGCGAGGTTACTGGACGGCTAGTAGGATGGAAACTGGGAAGGATGGGGGATGGCTATCGTAAGGGTGGGAGGTGTGTCATGGGCCGGAGAGGCGGAGGTCGGGAAATGCTGATGGGAGCTGGATAATGGAAAAACAATGACGTGAGCGACATCGTGGGGGATAGGAAAGAACTGTAGTGTGGGTAGAGGTGTAGGGGGGTGGGGTGGTGGGGGGGGGGTGGGTGGGGGAGGGGGGGCCAGGCGGTGGTTGTGGGGGGGGGTTGGCGAAGGAGAAGATAGACCCGGTGAACGGAGAGGGCGCTCGGGCGGTGTGCAGGCGTGGGACGCGTCGAGGGGGAAAGAAAATCGCGATGACCGATTAAGGGGGGGGGACGCAGACATGGCCTGCGTATGGAGGACAGTGGGGCTCGGTACGGGGTACGAGTCAGTGCGCCCCACAGCGCTACACCGGGGGGGAGATCTGCACAAAAGAGGCGTGCGTGATGTCCCAACGATAAGGTCAGTTGAGAGTTGAATCGGCAACCAGAGTACCGAAACATGCTGGAGCCTACCAAAGGCAAAGAAGAGGACCGGGAGGCGTGTGCGAGGAGGCAGCAATGAGGAGCGACAGCTCGGCGGCATGGGAGCTAAAGGAGTAAGGGAGGTGACAAGTGGGGTGCGACGAGGAGAATAGATCGATCAGGGACAGGGTGAGAGGGCAGAAGAGAAAGACCGCGGCTGTCCAGCAGGTGGACGGGAGGAAAACCCTGGATGGCGCTAACGAGGGGAAACCCACGAGGGGAGACCCGCAGCGTTACGGGGATAGTGTCACAGGCGAACAGCGAAAACAAGATGACAGCATGGCGGAAAAGAAAAACGAAGTAACAGGGCAGACGACACGAGGGTGAGTCAGACGAGGACTGAAACAGAATAGCCACAGGGGGAACTGAGGAGTAGGTTAGACCGAAACAGGCGTGGCCCCATATGCAGTAGACCAGGAATTGCGGAATAACAGCAGCAGGGAGAGGTGACTGTCCTCTGCGTGAGAAGAAGAGCGGCTGAATCAAAACGCCCAAAAAATGGAGGCAGCTGAAGGCATGATGACTGACAGTGCCGGGAAAGAGGGGAATCGGAGGAGAGAGAGAGAGGCTACCCAACGGAATCCGAGGTGGCAGGAAGCAGAGAATGAAAGATATGTAAAAAAACGCGATAGGGTAGATTGAGTATGTTTAGTGGATGATAAACCGGTGCAAGAAAATATAATGGGGTAGAAAAAGAAAACGGGTGTGACAGCCCGCGAGGTTCGAGTGGGGGAGACATTGAGGAGAGCTTGGAGGCGCTGGGTGGGGGGCCGAAAGTACGGATGGCAGGAGGAGCGGACAGAGAGGTAAAAACTTGACGTGGTGGGCGACCCAGTAGGTATGGATGGCGGGTAGCGGAAGGGTGAGGGAAATGGGTTGTGTGGCGTAAAATATACTTATGGGTGAGAGTGGGGAGAAAGGAGAACGAAGAGGGTGGGGGAGGCGGAGGGACCGGTGGGTGACGGTGAGAAGTGGACCTGGGGGGAATGTGAACCAATTAGTCGGGGTTAGCGGGGTAAAGGAGCAGCGGGGGCGGTGGTAGAGGGAATGCTGGTGGCGGATGGCGACAGCATGGGAGCATGGAATGTAGGAAAATCTGTTGTACCTTAGCATACTTGGGTGGTCGGGGTGGAGAATTACACAAGGAGGGACCAAGGGCACGTGAGAAGCAGAACCTAGGAAGTAAAATAAACAGTGGGTAGGGAGAAGACGCGGACGAAGCGAAGAAGGTACGGTGGGAGTGTCGAGGGAACTGGACTGAGTGAGTGGGATCGTGGGAAGGGGACCGGTTCCGGCGTGAAAGGGGTAGGGTGGGCGGACAGAGTTGCGGATTCAGAGGAGACTAAGGGAATGAGGAATGCGAAAACGTGGGGACGGCAGCAGAGAGGGGTGAGTGCTGGGATAAAGAACTGAGGAGTAGGTGTGAGCCAAAAAGGGCTGCGAAAAGTGACGTAAGCAAGAGATCAAAGAGCACAGATGTGGTGATGAGGGGGACGGGATGCGGTGGGAGGGGGTGTAGGGAGTAACTCTGGTGAGTAGGAAAAACGGAAAGGTGAAGGGTATAAACAGAAAAAGGGGAAGAAAGGGATGATGAGTAGTGATAGGGAGGGTGGTATGTGCCTGAGTGGTCGGATAAAACCAGATGGGCGAAATGCTACAGACGCGAGAACAGAGAGAAGACACCAATAGGTATGCGGACACGTAAAGGGAATAACTCGCACCGTGCAACGAGCCAGCACCGCGGGCAGCTGGCAACGCCGACGCCGCGAGGCAGACTCCGGCTGGTGCATGTGGTGGGGTCCGGTGCCCCCCGGTGGTGGCATCGCCTGCGACCGCTGGTGGCGATGGCGGGCTGCATAGGTCAGTCGGCATCCCCTGAAGGGGGGCCGAGCACCCCATACGGACGGAAAGCAGCAGAGGCAAATCGTACGACCTCGAGAACCCTAGAAGACACCAACAGGTGGGAGACGACTGAGTGGATGAACGAAGCACCGCATGGGCCCACACCGCGTGCCGGAGGCCAACCGTCTGGAATGCCGAGACCAAGTCGTCTGTAGAAACGCAACTGCGGAAGCGCGCACCATAAGGTTCAGCGGTCGACGTCAAGATTAAGGTGGAAGGGGGTGGGCCCCCCGGCGGGGACCCAACTCAAACGTAACGGTCGGGAACGAGTGAACCTCGAGCGTAAACGCTGCCAAAGGTGGAGCATGATTACGAGAAGGCTAAAGGCGGGCAGCGGGTGATCGCAACGGCGGCGCGGACCGATGCGCAACGGCGGCGCGGGACCGAGGCAAGGCCGGCCACGGCCGAATCCGAAGCGGAACGCGGAAAAAACGAGCCCTGACAGGGATCGGGGGGCTACTGCAAGGCGATGCCTGCGGAAAGCGAAGCGCAGGTGAAGAAGAATAATAATGGAGGTGGATGCGCACGCACGCGCGTCGCCGCGCGGACGAATCGCGCGTACGCCGAGAGGACGGCAGCACGCGCGATCGCACCTGCGCGGGAGGCGGAACCAAGCGCGGGGGAAAGCCAAAAGGGCGTAAACGCGGGCGGAGCGGCGTACGCGACGCGGAGTGACCCCCGCGTCGATAAGACATCCGACAACTGTGGAAAATACACGAAGGCAGCGGAACCCAGAAACAGTAATTCCAAGGTTCAGACCTTAGCCGTTATACTGGGGGAAAAGCGCGGCCCGAGTCCGGACGGAGAAGACTACGAGAAGAGATAGAGAAAGAAGGTGCAGGGTATAGATAATAATTGAGAGTAGAAGTGACCGAAGTAAATAAATGAGATAGAGAGAGAAGAGAGGCCAGCCGCCCGAAAGAGCAGCATGTGGAACGAAAAAATAGAACAGCGAGAAAATAAAAAGAACATGGTGAAATTATGGCTTATCAAATTTTACCGAAGAAACTGGAAAAAAAAAAATGAGTGTGAGACTAATATGATGTTAAGAACACCTAAAGACGAGTGAGAAGCTGAGATGTGCGGCGAAGCGGTACGGGGAAGCACCGGAAGCCCTGCAGACGTGCACGAGAGCAAAAGTGCCAAAAGAGATGAATGGGTACCTGGAAAAATGCGATGGTGGTCGTTTAGATCCTGGGTGAGGGGTCGAGCCAACGAGGGACAGAAGGGGGGACGTCCCCCCCGGCGGCCCCCGGGAGGCCGAGAAACCCCGACGCGGGGGCCAGCGTGCGTAGTAATGATGCAGAGAGAGTGAAAACAAGAAAAAAAGGCAACATGTGGCACCGTGTGGCGGGCTCTACTGCGAGTGACGCGAGCGTCGGTCGAATGTGCTGGAGAAAGAAATCATGACAAGGGTCCGAACAGGGGGAACGTAGGGTAAAGGGGGCAAAAAGCGGTAGGTGGAGTGGGGGTGGTAAAGGTCAGGGAGAAAAAGGGCTTCGCGATGTAAGAAAATGTGAGGATGCCGGTGAGCGTAGAGGCGAAGGGACTAGGCATGAGTGCGTGCGGAGCTGACCAAGAATGAGAATAGAGAGTAGATAGAAGAGAGAAAGAAGATAGAGATGTTTTTTTGGAAAGAGGGCAGAAATAAAGTAGAGATGAGAGAAGAAGAGAGAGAATAAAGTAAGAAGATAGAGAAAGGAAGGACCAAAGAGGAATGCCGTAAGTAAAAAGGTGGGAGAAACATAAATAGAAAAGCAGCTGCCCGAAAGGTGAACCGGGAAGCGCCGGCAGGAGAGGAGCAAAAGCCGAAGAACAGCGTCATGGGGGTATGGCAAGAGTGTCAGTGGAGGGGAGAGGAGGCAAATACCAGAAGCGGTGCAGGCGCCAAGAGGGAGGTCTTCAAGAGCTGGTGCAGAAGCGGAAGTGGAAAAGGGGCGCTGACAGAAGCAGTAGACACGGGAAATGGCCAGTATGTGGGAACAAGATGAAATAGGGAAGGGGACGGCCAAACAAGAAAACGTAAGGAGGGCGAGGGCGGTGGGAACGAGTCTGGGCGGTGGATGCCAGTGCAACTTGCCAGAAAGCAAGCGCGTTGACGAAAGTCGCTAGGAGGCGTGCAAGCTCCTGGGAAAAAGGGGATGACAATCTGGATCGTCTCATGAGTGGCACAGACACCGGTGCCGTGAGGACAAATGGCCAGGAAAAAGAATGGGTGTATGGAAAACCGCTCTCCGAAGCCGGGATGTAAAGAGCCAAAAAGGAGTATGATAAAAGGAGGGAGACAAGCGGACGTGCAGAGACACCCACCGGTCATGGAAGTCAAAAGCGAAATGGCGGGGGTGCCAAGAGGTGGGCTGGCAGGGCCGCCACTTGGCATGAAGATAGTATAGAGAAGAGAAGATGAGAAGAAGTAAGAAGGCCAGTGGAAGAGAACGGAATGACTGATGAAAGAGAAGTAGAGGAAAGAAACAAAGAGAGAAGAGAGAAGATAGAGGAGAGAGAGAAGAGAGATAGAGAGAGAAGAGCAGGAAAAAAAGTGAGGGGCAGAGGCCCGCCCACTTTGAAATCTACTAACAAGAGAGATAATAGATAAGATAGAGATAATGAGAGAGGAAAGGAAGAATTAGAGAAGCAGACCACTAGGATGATGAGGATAAACAAATAAACGGAGTTTTTAAGACATGAATGAAAATTTTTCAGAGTGTGTTAGAATTCTAAAAGTGTCTGTATAGTAAACCTCTGATTCAGACTTAAAGATCAGGTGGCTGCTATGAGGTCAGTCCCACGGAAGATGCACTATAATTTTTTCAGAAGAAAGATTATAAATTATTTGACAATGCTTTTAAAAATATTTCAAGAAATCCAGAGGATCAAGAAGAGTTAGAGAGAAGTATAAGACTTGCCACGACCAGTAAAGAATACCATATCTGAACAAGAGATACATCAGGTGATATTAGAATAACACAAGTCAAGAAAATAGATAGAGATAGAGAGGGGATAGAGAAGAATGTAAAGAAGAGTGGATAAAAGAAGAGTTCGAAGTGGTGCAAATAATAATGCGAAGCGCAGAAAAAGAGAAGTGAATGGAAGGGTTGCTGGAAAAAAAAGGCTGAGTGGGGCAAGCGGCGGGAGAGATTAGGCCAGAGAGCTGCCACGTATAAGAAGGTGCGAAAAAACGTTGGAACCGTAACTTAAAACGGAGGATTGACGGAAGGATAGGGTGGAACTTGAGAAAATTGGGTTGCACAGAAAATTAGGATACGGAGCAAAGAGAGAACGGGCACCAGAATGAAGAGGCAGTGAGAGAGAGAGAAGAATAGAATAACGAATTGAAAAATATATATGAGAGATATATTGATAGGGTAAAAATAATATACTCACACTAGATGAGAGAAACGAAGAACTTTAGAGTAAATTATAGAGAATACGCTGATGATATAAACGGATGAACAGTGATGCATAAGATAGCGTTCTGTGATTTGTAAGAGACCTCCTCCCTGTTAGTAGATGATATAATATAGATATAGTAGAGTGTATGATTAGTAGAGAAGAAGAAAGAAGAATAAAGATGAATTATAGAAGATAGAGAGATGATCAATAATAAGAGATATATAAGAGATAAGGAAGATGACGCAGAATAAAAATTGATCACAATTCAATTTGACTTATCTCTACAGCTCAATAATAGATGGATGAGACGAGAGAAAGCAAGTGGTTTTAGTGTGCCAAAAACAAGAGGGCGAAGGCATTGCGCCGCAATCAACACGGACAACAAAAAAAAAAAAGATGGGGGGTGTTGTCTGCCAAGGAGTATTGAGAAATGGACGGAGAGCGGGGGGCGTTACTGCAGTAAATGACAGGGGTGCCAAGGAGGGTCCTCGAGCGGGAGATGACAAAGGCCAGAGATACGTAGCGAGACAATATGAGCGTAATGCAAGGGGACACAGTAATAGCGATGTATTGCGTAGGGTGACCGGGAGAGCAGTACGTATAATAAGCGCTAGTTGTTGGGCACAGAACACAGGTGTGCATTCACTGCAACAGAAATCTCTGTTCAAGAATAACCCAATTCAGATATGCTGACTCGACTTTGAGACTGGTGAAGTTAAGCGCAGTTAAAGAGAACCAACCACTAAGTGATAAAGACTTATAGACAATAACTGCGTGTGATTAGCAAGCACGAGCGGCATGTCTGTAAGGAAACGTGCGAGGGCCAGGTATACGACTGGAGGTCGTTCCTATGGCGTATGATCTGATGCTCGGTGCCGAAATACAGCTTCCACCCCCACTAGGGGTTCTTAATCGAGGTCAGGTGGAAAAAAGGACGAAGAAAGGGATAAATGGGGGGGCCACTGAGGGCGAGGGGAAGCCAAAGATATCACCACAGGATACTGAGGTGTGGTTGGGGATAAGCGGCAAAGAGAGCAATCGACAGAAAACGGAAAGTGGAGTAGCCAGGAGGGGGAAATCAGCAAGGCGAACCGCTACCACATCGACCGACGAATAATTAGGTCCCCACCCAGGGTGCACGACACCCCAGACGACAGGGCGGAGAAGAAAGAGCCAGGATGGGGGGGCACACGGCAGAGTTAGGAGGTAACGGGAAGATGGAAGTATAGTCGGCTTCACAGCAACAGTGCGCCCCAGGAAGAATCAAGATGGAGTACAGAGTGAAGGCCGTGTCAAGCAAGAAGGCGGAGCGTTGACCAGCTGAGACGAAGGGAAAAAACGGGCGCAAGCTCGAAGGGAAAAGAACGGGGTGTCGTGGACAAGAGAACGGATACTCGTGGTCCAGATGTTCATGGAAGTAGAATACCGAAAGGAATCGTTAGGAGCAGTCCGGACTCCGTACCGCCAGAGGGGATGGACCGAAATACCTGACTCAGAAAAGGTAGACGATGGGGGAGGAGAGGTCAACGAAAGCGAGAAGGGGGGGAAATTAACAAAGTCAAGAGGTTATACAGGATGCCAATGAGGTCACGCAACTCAAATACGGAAAGAGGAATGATAGGACAAGAAGACGAAGATAGGGTGCTAGCAAGGAGATGATAAGGAACTCACCAATGGGGTCTTAGAGGCGTGGGGAGGTGGTTAAGATTTGCAACAGGCGACTGAGATGGCAACAGCAGTAGTACGTAATTGACTCTCGTTGTACAGAGTGCATGGCTGAGAGGGGTGGAAACGAAAGAAGACCACGGGAAAATAAAAGTTGAGAACCGCTGTAGGAGGTGAGAGATGGAGGAGCGAGGTGCGATCACAAGACGCATAACGAACAGAACTCGGAGGGAGAGGGTGAGACAAAGTTAGTGCCCACCACGACGTTCGAGGCTAAACTATTTAGAACTGAGGAAGCAAGTGGGAAGCCCAGACCAAAGGGGAAGGTGGCAAAAGAGAGGGCAAAGGGGTCCAGGATTCGGGTGAGAGTACGCTGGAACTCAAAGCGGGAACTCGGGAGCTCTCCGCAAAATAGGCGCCAAATGTATCAAGGAGACTAAGGTTGTGCATAAAGCTGTACGTATATGGAACCATAATAAAATGAGGTGAAAAAATAAAAGTGTACTTTTGGGAGGAGCTGTTTGATAGTTATTATTGGTGGTAATGGGTAAATCGCAACGATGTGGGTTACGCGGATGCAGAAATAAGTCTGGTAGACGTGCAAAAAAGGGGAAGCGAAAGTAGGAACAGAAAAAGGGCACTGTCGACATAGTCACTGTAGGCGGTGTGCCGAGAATCGAGAGAGAGGAGGAACAAGGGAGAGGGTCCAGCAAGATAGCAAGGGGATGGAAGAAAGAGACCAAGGAGAGGAATACCAACACAGGATCAGACAGTGGGAGCTGCAACGGATGCTCACAGGCGGCAACAGAAGACATTAGATAGACGGCAGGTTGAAGGCAGAAGGGGATCATGAGACGGAAGTGGAACGTGTGGACCTGAGGAGCAGGGTAGGTACGGACTTCAAGAACAAGGGAGATAGTAGCGGCGGGTGAGGTGAAGACGTGTACCAACCGAACGTAGAAAGTGGCGAAAGTGATGGGGAAACCAAACGCAGCCGCAAAAACAGAGTCCAAGCGAGAGAAATAACGGAGGCGAGAGGCGGAAGCAGGGCAACAGGAGCCTTTAGGAAAATAGATCTTGAGCAATTGGTGGGCCGCAAAATCCATGGTGGGGCCACGTGGAGAAGAGCTGTCGCAACGCTGGGTGCCGCTCCGCAACAGAAGGAGAGAAAGGATGGCAAAGGAAAAGCAAAGCAGAGAGAGACATGAGAAAGAGGAAGTGAAAAAAAATTAAGAGCTGTTGAAGGAGTAGAGGTCGCGAGCAACGGTGCAAGGGGCAGGAAAAGGTTGGAAGTTGTAAAATATACGAGAATGAGGAAAAGGAAAAGCAACGGAGGGAAACGGCAAAAGGCGGCAGGCAGGACGAGAGAAAGTAGAAGAAAAAAAAGGCTCGTAGAGAAAAAAGAGGGAAGGAAATAAAAAAAAGGAGAGTGAAGCACTTGGGAGCAATGTTTAACAGAATGGTAAGACATAGAAAAATGATGGGCGGAAGGATGGGCCGAGGGAAAGATGATGCATGCAGAAATGTCGCAACAAGCAAGAGTGGATCAGAGAACGAGTGCAAGCATGATGTGAGGCCTTTCAAAAACCAAGGGCCCTTCGGAAAATGCAACATGTTGGGAAATATGAAGCAAATATGTGGGCGTAGAGGTGAAGGGAGGAACTTTAACGAATGGAATCTATATAGAGGAACAGAGAGAGTTGTATGAACAAGATGCAGGCAGCAAACAAAGGAAAGAAAGAGGAGACGGTTAAAGAGACAGGTAATAGAGACCAAGTAGAAACCTGAAGGGATGAAGAGTGGCTTGGGTAAAAAATAACAGGGATCACAACGAGTACTCGTAGAGGACGAGGAACTCATAGGCATTGTGACCATGTACGGTCGGATGACGACTTGAGGAAAAGTAGGCATGAAAGGAGGAGAGTGAGCGACACGGTGGAGGGATGAAGAGCCCCAAATGTATGCGACAAGAAGGAGGCAATGAGCTGAGTAAAAAATCGAAAGAGAATAGGGTAGAAGTGCGGCCAGGAGGCAAATAGAGGGATGTAAACGATGAAAGGAAATCTAAGCGGATAAGCAATCGGAAGTACCCACGGTAGCGGACCAGGGCAGAAGAGCCTGGCGTGGCGGGGCAACTGCCGGGCTGAGCGGAGGGACAAAAATCGATGGCTGCCAGGCGGCATGATCACTCAGGAGATACGAATAGAAAGAGATGATAGAAATACTTATGATAGTGGCGTAGAGATATGGATATAAGAAAGAGAGATAGAGGAGAAGGATGACCATTGATGAAATAGAATAAAGAGCATAGGAGATAGATTTGAGATAGAGAATAAGATATGAAGAGAAATATTGAGGACTAGAGATTAAGATTTTAAAGGTGAGGAGAAAGATGGTAGAGATAGAGAAGTAGAGTTGAATTTACTATTCTTTTTATTCTCTCTAGCAAGACAGTAATGATGAGGATGAACAATAGATGAGTTTAGAGAGATTGAAGAAGATGTTTGATAGAGGTAAGCAAGATACTAGAGAATATGAGAGAGAGGGTGGGGGGGGCGCTCCGCGCTGCGTGCGCTCGGCGCTGGCGCTCGCCCTTCGGTCTTGACGCGCACGCGCCAGTTAGCGCTCTGCCTTCGCGCGCTTCTCATGCAAATTACTTTGTGACTATGAACAATAATGTCCAACTATATCGAAGGAGTAAAAGACCGACGGTATGTGATGGCGACTTAGGGCGGGAAACCTTAAGCGAAGAGATGCAGGACAAAGGTGGTGGACTCAAAGTAATCATAAGAGGAAGGTGGCAGGGGGGAATTACAGGGCAAGCGGAATCCGTCCAAAAGTAGCACACAGCAACGAGGGTATGGCGTGCGGGTGAGCATCTCAAAAAAGAGGGTGAGGCGTGTGGAGTCTGCGATTGCAACAGATCCTATATGGCTATGACCAAAATAGAATGGCAATTAACGGGGTGGGACATAGGTGAAATGGAAAATAGATGAGAAATTGCAAGAAGGGGGCGAAAGCATAGAAGAGAGAGATTTGGGTATGAAGATGATTAGATGAATGATAGAAGATAAATAATAAAAACAATAAATAGATAATAATTTCTCAATTGTTTAATTAGTGAGAAAGGGATAAGATATGTCGTTTTCAGTGAGTCGACTATATTGTCAGTTAAAGCAAAGAACGAAACAGGAAAAACAACATTAACAGAAGACATAAACAGTACATAATGCAATAATTATATAATAAATGAAGGATGCTAGAACAGAATATAACAAACAGTAAAAGATGGACAAACGGGAAAAAGTCGGAACCTGTGTGTGTAAATAGACATAACAAATGAGTGTGGAGCAACAGAAGAAGAGATAAACAAATAAGCTATTAAATCCATAAATCTATCTATAAGTCTATAAATCTATGTATGTTAAAGAGATGGGACAATAGTTGTGGTTAAGAGAGAAGTGGTAGGGGAGATGGTGTATGGGGATAGTAGAGGTAGGTAAGTGGCGTGAGTAGAGGAACTATAAGTAGGTGGCTTCGAGAATGGTGTGGTTGTGTGTGGTGTGAGATGTAGTGGTGATGGGGTCTGAGGGTGGCGAGCAAAATGATGTTAGACGAATAAAGACAATTAATAATTAAGATTAGAAACTCAGAATAGAGTA
>JABUQX010085274.1:0-2500 GCA_015478945.1 Trachelipus rathkii
ATATAAATGTTTATTGAAATAAAGTGAATACATATATGCGAATAAGCAATAAATAAAGTTAAATAAAATTAAGGTAAAATGCGTCATCATGAATACGTGCTTGTTCTACTCTGAACTGATTCCGCAAAGTTGCCAATATATATTCAGACTCGCAGCTCAAAAATAGAAAGCAAGATATGAAACGATCTTTAACCCTTAAAATAATTTAAATTCTATATTTCCAAAGTAACATAAGATTCAATACAAGTTTAAAGGCTTATTTTATTACAAAATTCACATAATGAAAAACTATGTTAGTAATACACAAGGTAAAAATGTGCCTCTAGTACTGACAGTTGTGAATAAAACACTTAATAGGTACACTAATCAACATCATTTTTAGGGTGCACTAAATGATCACCGAATTTAAACTGAAGAGGCGGCTTTCAAGCCAAAGTTCAAAGGTTTTCGCAACTGAAGGATCATATTTTATATGCTTGCAAAAAGGGCCTAGTAGTTTACGACGATATACTAGTTATATAAGTAAAATCATACAAGAAGAGCCACATGTGCGCTAATATGGGCAATTGTCTCGAACTATCGTTTTTAAGATACGTAAATCTTATTGTTACTATATGCATATAGCAAAATTAACAAGATGGAGCAAATAAGAAAAAATGTGTTATAATATTGTTTGCTCAGTTATTAAAAATCCAACAAA
This sequence comes from Trachelipus rathkii, assembly GCA_015478945.1. NCBI lineage: Eukaryota > Metazoa > Arthropoda > Malacostraca > Isopoda > Trachelipodidae > Trachelipus > Trachelipus rathkii. The sequence goes on from JABUQX010085274.1 coordinate 701, forward strand.
AAGAACATAAAACAGTTTTATCTATATCGCATTAAAGAATAAAGGCAAATAATAATGTTTATAATTCTTCTAAATTTTCGATCACAATTAAATAAACCAATAAATAAATGAATTGAATTCACAATAAAGAGTAAATAATGGGTAATTTTCTTTTATAGTAAAATAAATTTTAGTAACCGCTTAATTTAAAGGATGTACCAGCTCTATAGCAGGAATATATATATATATATATTTAATATATATATTATATATATTATAAAAATTAATTAAAAAATAGATTATATAAAATAGTATTTAATATATAATATATTTATCATAATATATTAGTATTATATATAATATATATAGATGGTTAAATATTGCATAATAATCGCAATTAGATAAGATGTTAAAGAAAGAACATATAATGAGAAGGTAAAGAATTAACTGCCTTCTCTGGGATTGAACCACCGCATGAATATATATATATATATATATATATATATATATATATATATATATAATATATATAGTATATATGATATATTATATATATATATATATATATATAATATATATATATATTATATATATATATATATATTTATATTATATAATATATACATATATATATATATATATATATATATATATAATCTATATATATATATATAATATGTATAATAATATATATATATATATATATATATATATTATATATATATATATATATATATATAATGATTGGCATTATCAGCATTGGGAATCTTTGAAATCTCTTTTTCCGACATTCTTACATCTATTAATTTTAATTTGCGTCATAGAAAGAACTCGTAATGAAATGAAGGCCTAAAAAGAGGCTTTTGTTATTGTGACAGTATGGAGATACTGAAAAAGGGAAAGAGAGAGAGAGGAGAGAGAGAGAGAGAGAGAGAGAGAGAGAGAGAGAGAGAGAGAGAGAGAGGAGAGAGAGAGAGAGAGCAGAGAGAGAGAGAGAGAGAGAGAGAGAGAGAGAGAGAGAGAGAGAGAGAGAGAGAGAGAGAGAGAGAGAGAGAGAGAGAGAGAAAGTACCAAAACCAATCGATTTTTTTGTGCTTTTGGTTTTACTTACTTTTTTTTTTACAAAATTTTACATTATATTACCTGCTTACATTGCATTTATTATCATTTAGAGTTAAAATCTTTACTAATAGTCTTGAAAATAATATTTTCCCCATACTTCTACTTTATAAATAGCTAGTTTTAAATGGTTGTTATTTAGACAAGATCGTTTTTTTTAACAATGTTGAGTATGGGAAAAATTGCCAAAAAAATAAAAAAATAAAAAAAATAAAAAACAAGTTGTTTGAAATAATGAAATCAATTTTAATAATAATAAATAAATTTTGATCAGATAATGTTTAAGATAATTAGATAATCAAAATAGATAATTTTTTGATTTGAATCATTTTTTTGACAAAATTTTAATAACTTAATAGTACCAAGATACTGAATGAACCATTAAACCAGTTCTTTATACTGTATAATTATACGAAGCAAAACTATTTCAAAGCTTATTAGTAAATAAACTAGATCTAAATAATAATGAAAAAATTTATAAAATAGTAAAATAATATAATATTCGTATACTATTTCGAAAAAAATTTGAAAACAGACTATTATAAACAACAAAAAAAACTATAAAAACGAATTTTTTAAATCTTTGTTAAAACGATAATTTTTACAACTATATATATATATATATATATATATATATATATATATATATATATATATATATTATATATATATATATATAATATATAATATATATATATATAT
>JABUQX010085274.1:12500-16606 GCA_015478945.1 Trachelipus rathkii
TATATTTATATTTATTTATTTTAAATATATAAAATATATAAAATATATTATATATATATATATATATATATATATATATATATATATATATAATATATATATATATATATATATATATATATATATATATATATATATATATATATATATATATATATATATATATAATATTAATTATATTTTTTGTAGATGGAATCTTCTAGTCTGAGTGACAAAAAGCAGCAACTTCAGCCTGAATAGATGGAGAACACTCTGTTGAGAATTATCAACGTTTCAGAGCATAGCTCATCAGGCCAGAAATATATAGAACAATATCACAAACCAAAACTTAAGTGTAACAGGCATTTACAACTTACTAATATAAACAAAACAAGATAGTTCTATATATTAAACATTAATATTTAACGGTGTTATTATAAAGAATACAAATGAAGCGAGCTTGGAAATGAACAATAATCAGGTAACACTTTGGCTTAAATTTCTAATTATATACATCGAAATCTATATAACAATTCAAAAAATAACAATAGGACTAACTATATTAAATTGCAATAAATTATCAAAGGACAGATTGAAACTTGGAGACATCGAATAATACTCACAATTTAACGTTTTAAAAGGTTGGTATCGGACAAAATACTATGGTAACTCATCTGGCGGGTTAAAAGAGCAGCAACTTGTATGGTCCGCTGTCACTGTTTAAAGAAGGTTTCGTGTTGGCAATGTGTAAGGTTTCTAAAATATGTAGGTTGGTTGTCGATTTTGCTTGGGACAGTATTGAAAAATTGGAAAAATTAAAGGGATGGTCATTATCGTGCGAGTGGTTTCTTATTGCAGAAAAGGATGGAGAATTGAATGGTAGTTTTGTGCGGGAAGACACCCCCTTGTGTTCATCAACTCTCACACTGAGCTGGCGAGTAGAACTGCCAACATAGGCGGCATTACAGCCGTCACATGTGAATTTATAGATAAGAGATGAGCGAAGCACAGTGGGAATACCCTCTTTGTGATGGCAAAAGGAAGCTATTTTAAAGGACGAGTTAAAGGTCAGAATAATATTTAACTGTGGGAAAAAATTCATTAGGCAGTGATTAAGGTCCTTACGTAGTTTTATATGGATGTGTTCATAGTATGGTAGAGGTAAATAAAGTTTAAGCTTAGGGGCAGTGAGAGTCAAGAGTTTTTTATCAAATTTGGAGGATAACAATTCTTTTATGTATTTATGAATAAGAGAAGGTGGGAAAAAATTGAGTTTGAAAAAGTCTAGTAGAAAGTTGAAATCTAAGTGCATTAGGCTGTAATTGGATGTTAGATGAAAAGATCTGAAGATCAAAGTTCTGATACTATTACATTTAAAAACCAAAGGAATATGACTGAAAAAATTAATACCTAGGCCGGTGAATGTCTTTTTTCTATAAATGGAAGTTGAAAAATCTGTGGGGGACTTTTTTATAAAGATATCTAAAAAAGGAAGGGAGTTATTAATTTCATCTTCTCTGGTGAACGTTATATTAGGTAATTGGGAATTCATGTAATCAAAAAAGGGGGTGATTTTGTTTATGTTGGTAAAAAGCAAAAAAGTGTCGTCCATATATCTCTTGTAGTGTGAAGGTTTGAAGGAGGGGGGGCAGTTATTTAGCCAGATCTGTTCATAATGGATTAGGTAGGTGTTAGCCAAGATAGCACTAAGGGGTGAACCCATAGCAAGGGAATTAGTTTGTAAGTATAGTGTATCATTAAAGAGGAAATAAGTATCGTGCGTAGCCAGTATTAGGAGAGTTTTGAATTTTCATGGTTTCGATAAAAAAGAATTCAAAACTCTCCTAAGATTGAAAAATGCGTTCTAAAAGGATGTCTATGGCCTTATCTATAGGAACATTGGTGTAAAGGGATTCTATGTCGAAACTGGTCATAAAATAATTATGTAGGTCTATGTTAGAAAGCCAGTTTTTAAAACTATAAGAGTTTTTTATAGTGTGTTCGTAATGTGCAAAAGGGGTCAATAATGGAACTAGGAATTTGGCAAGTTTATAGTTGTGGGTGTTGTAAGCTGTTAGAATAGGTCTGACTGGGCAATCAAGTTTATGAATTTTGGGTAATCCGTACAGGATACCTGGTGATGATCCGTGAGCATAAATTTCGTGGAACGTGGATTTATTGATTTTCTCTGCTTTCAGTAATTTACGCAAGAAACGGTTAAGTTTCTCCTCAAGGTTAAGGGAAAGGTTAATCAGATTTTTATTAGTAATTAGTTGAAATTTAGAATTATCCGAAATAATGTTATTAACCTTGGTTATATACTCTACTCTATTCAACAATACAACACCTTGACCTTTGTCTGGTTTACAGATAATAATAGAATGGTCATTTTTAAGCGATCTAAGGGTAACAAAATCAGATTTGGAAATTAAATACGAGAACACTTTAGCTGCATTAAACCTATAATAGTGTTTGTGCACTATTTGTTTAATCTTCTGGGTGATCGAAGTAAAATCAGTGTTAAAGGGTTCAAAACTTTTTAAAGAATGCACTAAACCTTCGTAAGCACTAAAATATTTATAGAAGTTGATACGAAAATGAGGCAAATTAAAATCTAAGCCTAAACTCAATAATCTTTTTTCATTAGAGGATAAGATTCTATTGGAAAAATTAAAAATAAATTTATCTCTGTTAGCTGAGGCATCGCATACATCCAAATTCAGTGATTTCAATTTGGCCTTGTGTCGGATATTGCAGCATTTTATACGTTTGGCGACTAGTACAGAAATCTTATTAGTGACAAACAAGAAATCAATGAACGACAACTCACTTTTAAGTAGATTATAACATTGTAAATATTGTTGGTTAATCTGTTTGTGATTCTTGGTTTTAAAACTGATTTCCTTGTTCAATAATTTAAATTGAAAACCTTTGTATAGGTTGCTATTATAAAACCGTTTGGTGTAGAGTTTAAATCTAATAAATTTAGGTATTATACTATAGGCCTTACATGTTTTTACCCTTAGATCGCTTAAAAATGACCATTCTATTATTATCTGTAAACCAGATAAGGGTCAAGGTGTTGTATTGTTGAATAGAGTGGAGTATATAACCAAGGTTAATAACATTATTTCGGATAATTCTAAATTTCAACTAATTACTAATAAAAATCTGATTAACCTTTCCCTTAACCTTGAGGAGAAACTTAACCGTTTCTTGCGTAAATTACTGAAAGCAGAGAAAATCAATAAATCCACGTTCCACGAAATTTATGCTCACGGATCATCACCAGGTATCCTGTACGGATTACCCAAAATTCATAAACTTGATTGCCCAGTCAGACCTATTCTAACAGCTTACAACACACACAACTATAAACTTGCCAAATTCCTAGTTCCATTATTGACCCCTTTTGCACATTACGAACACACTATAAAAAACTCTTATAGTTTTAAAAACTGGCTTTCTAACATAGACCTACATAATTATTTTATGACCAGTTTCCTCGACATAGAATCCCTCTACACCAATGTACCTATAGATAAGGCCATAGACATCCTTTTAGAACGCATTTTTCAATCTTCCACTAATTTTCATGGTTTCGATAAAAAAGAATTCAAAACTCTCCTAATACTGGCTACGCACGATACTTATTTCCTCTTTAATGATACACTATACTTACAAACTAATTCCCTTGCTATGGGTTCACCCCTTAGTGCTATCTTGGCTAACACCTACCTAATCCATTATGAACAGATCTGGCTAAATAACTGCCCCCCCTCCTTCAAACCTTCACACTACAAGAGATATATGGACGACACTTTTTTGCTTTTTACCAACATAAACAAAATCACCCCCTTTTTTGATTACATGAATTCCCAATTACCTAATATAACGTTCACCAGAGAAGATGAAATTAATAACTCCCTTCCTTTTTTAGATATCTTTATAAAAAAGTCCCCCACAGCAACTTCCATTTATAGAAAAAAGACATTCACCGGCCTAGGTATTAATTTTTTCAGTCATATTCCTTTGGTTTTTAAATGTAATAGTATCAGAACTTTGATCTTCAGATCTTTTCATCTAACATCCAATTACAGCCTAATGCACTTAGATTTCAACTTTCT